>JAOANK020098527.1:0-18561 GCA_026257165.2 Telfairia occidentalis
GAGGAAGGAAAGCCACACATTGGCCTCTGTCTTCAAGAAAGTAGATTGAAAGGTGCGTGCGCCAATGGATGAAAGTTGCCATTGTGCTCCTTCGATGCCTACCTCATGGATTGCTGGGTTCAACTGTTCTTGAGATGGTACAATAATCATCTCATTATACACCATATGTGTGCAGTCTTGAAGATAATATATGTTTCTGATGGCTCCAGGAGAAAAATCCAATGGAACATCGTACATCATCATCTCGAAGCCATTATTTTTGTCCAAGTTGGCATATAACTCACGGACATCCCTACTATTGTCGTTTCATGCTTTTGGCATAAGGTTTTTCAAGAGTAATTGATGATACCAATAGAAAGACAGTGCAGAAGGTCGTCATATGGCTCCAAGAATCCTCGTTCGGGCAAGAAGTCACATTTCTTGATGCTTTGGTATCGCTGGGCTTCTTACCCTTCTATTTTGCTCACTTCACCGTTGGGGTTTCAACTTCTTGCTCTTCTGGGGGTCAACCTCTTCTTCTTGGACTTCTTTTTCTTTCTTGGCGTGCTGGGAGATGGATCAGCAAGCATTTCTTCAATAGGGTCCTCTATTGCAACTTCTTCTTGGATCATTGGTTCTTCCTCCTTAGTGGGTGGTACAACATCATATTCCACTACAAGCTAGGCGTCTAGTTTCACCTTTGTCTGTGTCTCCAGTTCAACGATGGGTGTGGAAGGCTAATCTTTTTGTTCAGTCACTTGGACCGCAGCAACACATCTTCAACAAAGTGTTGGACTTCAACCGGAGAGGGGGTTATCGCAACTTTCTTGGTGTTTTTCTTCTTTTCTTTCTTTGGTGGAGGGGGTGGTGGATTTTGTTCTTTTTCTTGAGAAGATGTGAGAGCATCGAGCAAGAGGTCTGCATCGAAGTTGCACACCTTCTTTACGCTTGTCTTGGCAAACATTGTGTTTGGTCGCTCAAGGTTTTCTGTGCGAAAGAAAGAAAAAAGGTAATTAAGGAAGATAATGACAAAGAAGATGAAGTGTACGAATGTAAATAAGGCTAAAATTTCATGGCAAATCAATCATTTAAGAAAGATTGGTTTAAAATTGTCTAATTAATCTACATGCAAAATTGAATTTCTTGGGATAAAAATATTCCAACGAATCTTTTCTGATGCGACAGCCCTGTTAAATCTTCTGAACCTTGCAAAAGAGACGTTGAATCATTAATTATGGCAAATAAAAATATTTTTGTAATAAAAATTTATGCTCTCTCTTTTGACATTATAAATGCTACCTCAAATCTCATGAATCTTTTTACATAATTATCTGCAAGATTAAATTTGAATTTAAATTAGAGATAATTATGGAAAATTAAAATTGAATTTGGATTTTTTTTTTCTTTTTATTTTTGGTAATTGAAATCACAAAAAATATGGAATAAAATCACAATCTCAAATCAAATTTTCACATTTGAAAGGAAATTAAAAAAGATTCGACAAAAAATAACTAAATTAAAATTGGCAAGATCAAATCTACTCTAATTAATTAAAAGAAACAAATAAAGCAACTTCAAATTCAAACTATTCTAAAGAAATTCCTAAAATAACGCAACAATAAAATTCAAAAGGGAGTAAAAATAATGTATCGTTATGCTTAGATATTGCTCCTGTAATCTTCCTACTCTGTCAATTGTCTAGCAACTGGAGAGAAGCACATTTTTGAAGAAAGTTTTCTCCCCAATAATGTTTGATCCTCTATCCATTGACCTTGAAGTTTCTCCCATCTTTTTCATCCTTCAACATGACAGCTCCATATGAAAAAATTTCCAAAATAGTTAAAGGTCTAGACCAATGGGGATTTAACTTTTAAGGAAAGAGTTTAAGTCTTGAGTTGTACAGCAGCACTTTTTGTCCTTTTTCAAAATGTTTTGGAACCAGTTTCCTATCATGCCTCACTTTAGTCTGTTCCTTGTAAATTTTTGCATTCTCAATAGGAAAAATGGCGATGCTCCTCCAATGTATTTAACTGCAGAAATCCCAATGATCTAGCAACTGTGGTGTCAAAGTTCAAATTCTTATAAGCCTAGAAAGCCTTGTGTTCCAGTTCTAGGGGGCAAATAACATACTTTACCATTGACTAACCTATAACGAGACATTCCTAAAGGTGTCTTGAATGCAGTTATTTAAGCCCAAAGAGCGTCTGGTAATCTGAAAGACCAATCCTTCCTATTTGGATTAACAACCTTCTTTAGGATTTTCTTGATCTCCCTATTTGAAAATTTAACTTGACCATTTGCTTGTGGGTGATAAGGGGTTGATACTCTGTGATTAACACCATACTTTGCTAATAAATTACTTAGGATCCTATTAATACAATGAGATCCTTCGTCACTTATTAGAGCATGTGGGATCCCAAACACAAGTAAAGATATTCTTTTGAAGGAATTTTGAAACTGCTTTAGCATCATTCTGGGCACAAATAACTATTTCAACCACTTTGACACATAATCAATAGCTAGCAAAATGTAAGAGTTACCATTCGAAGGGGGGAAATGTAGAAATTTACCCAAATCTGATTCGGAACACGCGCAGTGGAAGAAGGCGCATTGATTAGAAAACGCAGATCGCAAGGACTACTTTCGATTAAAAGGATCTTATGGAAACAATTTTCAAAAAATTTACCTTTGGGATATCACAAAGTGACAAATCGTTGGAGGAACTCCACATGATCTTCCGAGCTATCCTCGATCTGCTACAAACCAGTGTGTAGGTGATAACACTCTAAAAGTGTTATTTTAGAGCCTTAAATTTAGTAGTTTTGTGGGTTAAATAGTGTACTTTGATGCTTTATTTATTGAATTTGTAGGAACCGAACATTTGGAGGTAAAAATATGAATTTGGTGTTGTTTGGGCTGAAAAATGAGCCTAAGAATAGCAAATTTGGCTAAGGAACAAAAGAAAAATGGCAAAAATAAAAGTGCATATTTTTTTGGGTAGTACCTCAATGCTGGAATAGTACTCAATGCTGGAATAGTATTCAATACTGGAATAGTAGCATCTCAATGCTACTTCAAAATTTTTTCTGAATTTTTCAAAAATGCGGTGGCAGTTTTGTAATATTAAAGCACAGAATCTCAACACTATTGCATGGCATCTCAAAGCTACAGGCAAATTCTATATATGCTTCTTTTTGCCACAAGGGTTCAGGAAGTTCGTTTTGGGCATCGTTTTCAGCATGATTTTCGAGGTTCAAGATAAAAATATAGTGGTCATTCATTCTAGAGTAGATTTGAAGCTTTTTTAGTATTTGGGGGTGAAAATCACGAGCACAAGAGTCGATTCAAAGCTAGAGACGAGGGAGAATCAGCTCGGGAGTTTTCTTTTCTCTCTTTATTATTCTATAATCTGTTATGTTTAGTTGTTCAAAACTAATTTTAATAATGCATTCTAGTTAAACCCTTTAGTTTTAGGGCGTTGGATTTTTTTACGGATGATTGATTATCGATTTTGACTCATGAATGCATTTTTATCGCTTTTCTTCTAAATTCCAGCATTTAATCTTTATGTTTATTTAAAAAATAAATGTAATGCATGTTGGTTTACTACTTTGTTCGAAAGAAAGGGTAGTAAAGTAGGACTTTGAGATTTAGATGCATGTTCTCTATGTGCGAAAAAGATAGGGGCGCGTGTAAGGTCCATGATAGGTTACTTTTATGTCACTTTTTATCTTCTTATAGTAAGACATTGTGTAGGAATTTCTTAGTGAGAGTCGGTGAACCTCGAGAGGGGGAAGCCCAAGTTTATAAATCTTAGATTTAGAAAATTGGTAATCTATTGCATATCTCGAGTTTAATTAGATAGTTAATTGTGTCGTTTCCCAACGCCAACACCTTATAACTACTTGTCCCTTGATTTTCCCCTCGTTACGTGCCTCTTAGCATCTCCATTTTACTTGCTTGCTAAATTAGACCAGTTGCATGCCAGTTTGTTTCCCTAAATAAAATTCGATAACTATTATTTTGGTACTAAATAGAGTTAATGCCTCGATTCCCAGAGGACGATACTCAGTCTCTTAAGCCGTTTATATTACAATTTGACCTGTGCACTTGTAGTAACGCAGTGAGCTGCGATCAAGTTTTCAGCGCCGTTGCCAAGGAATCACTGTTTTTATTTCTATTTATATTGAGAAAATGTTGTCAGTCTTACTTTATGGGGTTATATTATTGTTTTTTTTTTCATTTTGTTTTATTGTTTTTAACCATGGCTGAGCAAAAGGGAGCTACGCGGTCAATTAGAGATTATTTTCAACCCTAAGCTCCTACAGCCCAGCCTGGGATAGCACATGCACAGCTGAAAGTGAATAATTTCGAGCTAAAGCCAGGATTGATTCAGATGGCAAGAGATAGTGCACTTAGAGGCCTAGCCACTCAAGACTCACACAAGCACATACGATCATTCTTGGAAATTTGCAGTACTGTTAAGGTAAATGGTGTTTCAACTAATTCTATTCCTTTACGCTTATTTTCTTTCTCTGTACAGGACCGTGCGAAGGATTGGTTGGAAACACTACTTGTTGGAAGCATAAACACATCGGATGAGTTGGCTCAAGCATTCTTGAACAAATATTTCCCACCAGCAAAACTAAGAGGCTCAGATCTGAGATCAGTGCTTTTAGGCAACATAGAACAAAGCAGTTGTTTGAGGCATGGGAGCGTTACAAAGACCTTCTATACAAGTGCCCTTAGCACGATTATCTTGAGTGGCTTCAAATTCAATACTTTTATTATGGGTTAACGAGTGCTACTAAATCCATTTTGGATGCAGCTGCGGGTGGATCTCAATTTTCAAAGACTATAGAGGTGACCCACACAATACTTGAAGATATGGCTACCATGAGCTACCACTTGCCTGTAGAAACATCAGATGCTCAAGTTTCTAGATTTCATAATGTCGACGAAGTAAGTGCTCTTAAAACAAAAGTGGCTACATTGACTAACGCCTTGAATAATCTGACTATGCAGGGAAAGCCTCAGTCGATTGCATCCATGGCAGCATGCCATTCTTATCCTGTTTGGGAAACTCTCAGTTAGAACAAGCCAACTATATGAACAAAAACATTGGATTTCAAGGAGCCCAACATAACAGATTTGGAGCCTAGCAGAGCTCGCTGCCCTCCCATTACTATCCAGGTATTCAAAACCATGAAAATTTATCTTATGGTAACAATAATGTTTTGAATCCTCCAGGTCTTGCTTCTACCTCACAGTAGCCACTTGAGAGAAAATCATCTTTGGAAAACATGTTGGCTACATTTATCATGGAGTCTAGGAATCGAACCTCGAACCTAGAAAGCAAGGTGGACAGCCAAGAAAAGGCCTTAAGAAACATAGAGACTCAGATCAGCCAGATGGCCACCACCGTCAATACTTTACAAAAAGGAAAGTTCCCTAACAATATCGAGATAAACCCGAGGGTACAATGTAATGCCATAACACTGAGGAGTGGTAGAATGCTGGAGGAGCCTAAACCAAAGAAGGAGGCCGAGAGAGTTGAAGAGAATAAAAGAGATTAAAAGAAGTTTCAGAAAACAGTAAGGGAGGCACCCAAAGTGTCATCATCAGTGAAGTATTCTTCTATCCTTGTTAATCTTAATGTCATCCCTTACCCTCAACAATTTAGGAAGCAAAAATTAGATGCTCAATTTTCTAAATTTTTAGAGATGTTTAAGAAACTGCATATAAATATACCTTTTGCCAATGCTCTTGAACAGATGCTTAATTATGTGAAGTTTCTTAAGAAGATCATGGCTTCAAAGAAGAAGTTTGAGAAGTATGATACGGTGAACATAACAGAGCAATGCAACGTGATCATACAAAATAAGTTGCTTGAAAAACTAAAGGATCCAGGGAGTTTTACTATTTCCTACACTATAGGCAATCTTTTTGTAAATCGTGCCTTATGTGATTTAGGAGCTTCGATCAACTTAATGCCTCTGTCTGTTTACAGGAGACTGAATTTTGGCGGGTGCAATTCACCATTATATCAGTGCAGCTGGCTGATTGGTTCATTACTCGACCTCGAGGTATGGTGGAGGACATGCTTGTCAAAGACGATAAGTTCATATTCCCTGCAGATTTTGTGGTACTTGACATGGAGGAAGATGTTGAGGTACCTATCATCTTTGGGAGACCATTCTTCGCCACTAAAATGGCCTTGACATGGAGGAAGATGTTGAGGTACCTATCATCCTTGGGAGACCATTTTTCACCACTAAAAAGGCCTAATTGATGTTCAACAAGGTAAGTTAACCTTGAGGGTGGATGACGACGAGGTAAAGTTTGATATTTATCGATCCATTAAACACCTTGTTGAGGTTAGTATGTATTATAAAGTAGAGAATTTAGATAAACATGTTACTTAGTATAAATTTGAATCTGGTGTGGTCTCTTCTGTTGTGGATGAGAATAAGAGCAAGATGAGATCTGTTTGTGATAGCTTAGACAAAATGCATGAGGTTGAACTTGTCATTCATACTTCTATTTCTGATTTTTGTATCTACTGAACATGTTAGAGATCATCCTAGGACTGTGCTGCATGATAAAAAGATTGAAAAAGATAAGCCGCCCGATATAAAATTGAAACCACTACATGCGCATTTTAGACATGCTTTTTGTGATTCCTCTTCTCATGTTTTACCTACTAGTGTGAGCATGGTAGAAGAAAATATTTTCCTAAATGTGCTTCGTAGGATTAAAAACGAATGGGGGAAGGAGGCTTGCTAGTACAGGATATGGTGATGATAGACCGATGATTTAATATCCTGTCCTAGGGACGTTAAATCAAGCGCTTCTTCGGAGGCAACTCAAGCATTTATTTTTCCTTTCCTTTCCTTTGTTATTTATTTGTAGTTTATTGTTTTTGTGAGCCCAGTTGTTCCTTGAAAATCTATTTCTTGCCCTTTGTTTGTAGAGCCATAGCACAGTTGTACTCATTCCACTTGTCTATCGTGTTGTGGACCGTCTCACCCTCCAGGCGATTATTGTTTACTCTTGCTTTGTCCTTTCTTTTTCATACATTAAGGACAATGCATGTTTTTAAGTTTGGGGTGGGGTGTCCTGAGTATTGTGTGCTGCTAGGATAGATCACATTTGAATTATGTGTTGAGCTCCTGATTATGTTATTGATTGAGATTGATTTGAATGAGGATAAAGTTTTTGGATTTGATTGAGTAGAATGAATGATTATTTGCTTGACTATATGATAAAAAGTAGAACTGTTAATGCTAATATGTTGAGGACTATGATTAGCCATGATTTGTTGTGATGTGTATGTGAGTTGAAATAGAGAGATTAGTAGGCATATTTCTTATGTGAGTTATGTCTGAAATCCTTCTTTGAACTCCTTGTATCTTGAGCACGTAGTCCTCCTGTTTATAGTCTTGAAGGCTTAAAGTGTCATTAATGAGGTTAGACTTGGGTTGTTCAAAATGGTCTGATTATTGGATAGTGAACTTCTAAGTTAAAGTGGCCTATGCTGAAAATAATTTTTGTAAACAAAGTATTTCTAAGGAGGTTACTCTTCCTTTCTTTGGGCCTTAGTCAATGGGCAATGCAAATGAAAATGCGAAAACAAAGTGAGTATTGTCATAGAATAGAAGTGCTACTTGTAGTTGGATACTGAGCGCTAAGGAAGCGGGGGTAAGCCAGAATGAAGGTAGTGCGTCTTGACTAGGCTCCTCTTTTAGATTTATTGAAAAAAAAAAGCAAAGAAAAAAAAAGAAACATTTGCCTTCAGCTACCTTAAATTAAAAATACTCACTGGAAAATGATTTAGTGCCAGAGTAGAAGCAACTTAGGAAAGGCTTCATTAAAAACAATCTGGGTTTATAAAGACTAGAACGGGATGGGCTTGCACACACACAAGGGAGGATAGGAATTGGCCTTCAACTTTCTTACTGATAGAATGTGCATGAACGTTTCTTTTATTGTGCTCATTACATAGTATTGTGCATTGAGTTAGGAGTCTAAAGCATGCTAGCATTGAGGTTCTCTTATATGTCTGTGTTTTATTTTTGCTCGGGACTAGCAAAACTCTAAGCTTGGGGTAGTTGATAGCACTCTAAAAATGTTATTTTAGGGCCTTAAATTTAGCAGTTTTGTGAGTTAAATAGTGTACTTTGATGCTTTATTTATTGAATTTGTAGGAACTGAGCATTTGAAGGTAAAAATACTGATTTAGTGTTGTTTGGGCTGAAAAACGAGCCTAAGAATAGCAAATTCGGCTAAGAAACGAAAGAAATATGTCAAAAATAAAAGTGCAAATTTTTTGGGTAGTATCTCAACGCTGGAATAGTAGTGTCTCAACTCAATGCTACTTCGAAATTTTTTTCCAATTTTTCATAAATGCAGTGGCATTTTTTGTAATATTAAAGCACAGCATCTCAATGTTATTGCATAGTATCTCGACGCTACTGACAGATTCTATATATGCTTCTTTTAGCCGTAAGGGTTCGGGGAGTTCGTTTTGGGCGCCATATTTAGCACGATTTTTTAGGTTCAAGACTAGAATATAGTGGGCATTCATTCTAGAGCAGATTTGAAGTTTTTCGAGTGTTTAGAGGTGAAAATCACGAGCATAGGAGTCGATTCAGAGCCAGAGATGGGGAAGAATCGGCCCGGGAGTTTTCTTTTCTCTTTATTATTCCGTAATCTGTTATGTTGGATTGTTCAAAGCTGATTTTAATAATGTATTCTAGTTAAACCCTTTAGTTTTAGGGTGTTGGATTGTGTTTATGGATGATTGATTATCGATTTTGACTCGTGAATGCATTTTTATCACTATTCTTCTAAATTCCAGCATTTAATCTTTACATTTAATTGGAAAATAAATGTAATGCATGTTATTTTACTATTTTGTTTGAAAGAAGGGGTAGTAAAGTGAGACTTTTGGATTTAGATGCATGTTTTTCTATGTGCAAAAGTAATAGGGCGCATGTAAGGTCTGTGATAAGTTACATTTATGTCACTTTTTATCTTCTTATAGCAAGACATTGTGTAAGGATTTCTTAGTGGGAGTCGGTGAACCTCGAGAGGGGGAAGCCCAAGTTTATAAATATTAGATTTAGAAAATTTGTAATATATTGCATATCTCTTGTTTAATTAGATAATTAATTGCGTCGTTTCACAACGCCAATACCCTATAACTACTTGTCCCTTGATTTTCCTCTCATTACGTGCCTCTTAGCGTCTTCATTTTACTTGCTTGCTAGATTAGACCAATTGCATGCCAGTTTGTTTTCCTAAATAAAATTTGATAACTATTATTTTGATACTAAATAGAATTAATAACCCAATTCCCAGAGAACGATACTCGGTCTCATAGGCCATGTTATATTACAATTTGACCCGAACTACGATCAATAGGCACCTTTGGGAGAACATAGAAGAAAACTAATTTTCTTCTGACTCTTAAGAGGAAAGGGAGGAGAGGGAGGCAATAATGTACTTACTTAGGGTTTGACTATAAGTTTTCGCTTTTAAATTCTCTAATTTAATTATAAAAATTAAAAACTCTTTTTAATTTTCATAAAAAAAAAATTTTAGTCCTCATCTCATGGTTTGGGTTCATGGACTGTTCCATGGATCCTAACACTAAGTTATGGCCCATTGGACTTCCAAAACCCAATGGGCTCCTTTCCTATGTAATTAGGCCTAAAGTTGGTCCAGATATCTAATTTGTCTTCCAAAGTCCAATTAGCCGAATTTTTAATTAATTTATAACAAATCTAATTTATTATTATTAGCTAAATTAAATAATCCTAATTTGTAATTAATTAAAATAAAATTAATTTATTATTAATATCGAAATTAAATTATCTAATTTATAATTAATTAATAATAAATCTAATTTATTATAAATAATATCTAAATTAAATTACTAATTTATAATTAATTAATAATAAATTAAATTTATTATTGATATCCAAATTAAATAATTTAATTAAAAATTAAATAATCTCTAATTTTTAATTTTCTTCCCATCAAATGTTTGTTGTAGAGGTAACGAGCTAGCAAGGAGACTTTATGGACCTACAACTTTGAGTTCCAATGGTTAAGCTCAGTTAGTCAAACTCTTCAACTAACGAACCCCACTATTAACCCAAAGTAACTCCACTATAAACTTGAGGTTGTACTCTCACATTGTAGATGAGTTATGTCCAATTCTTTCTTCACAACCTCTTTCATGGCTGGATCCAGCCTTCCTTGCTGCTCTACAGACTTAAAATTTCCATCTTCTAAATTATTCTTATGCATACAAAAAGATGGGTTGATACTTTGAATGTTTGTTAACATCCAAACAATTGCCTCATTCTATTGCTTCAGCAATTGAATTAATCGATCTCCATGGCTTGGCAGTAAATTTGCTGAAACAATGATTGACAATATTTTCTTCTCACCGAGATAAACATACAACAAATGCGAGAGTAATGGTTTCAACTTCAGTTGCGAAAATTCCTCAATAGATGGCTTCATAGGTAGAGATTTCCTGTTATTCAAATCCAAAATTTCAAATGTTTTCTTATAATATGAAATCTCACATACCTTGGTATTTGCTATCTCAGAGCAATTGATTGCACATTCTGCATTTGTAGGTATACCATCCCCAAACTGTTGAATATGCTGCTCCTACAATTTTGTCTCAAAGAATCTTCTACAATTTTCTCCAACAAATGAAGTGTTAAACATTCATCAACTTCTGCTGGATATCTCATGGAATCAAACGCATTAAACTTTACCTCCTAGTCATGAACTTTCATGGTCAATTCTTCTTTTTGAACATCGATCAAAGTCATGTCTGTGGCTAGGAAAGGTCTTCCCAAGATTATAGGCACGTCCTTGTCAGCTTCATAGTTCAGAATGATGAAATCGGCTAGGAATGGTCTACCTGCAGCAAAACATCTTCAATCTTACCTTCAGAATATGTAATTGACCTGTCGGCCTAATGAAGTGTGATGGTGGTAGGTCTCACTTCTCCCACTCCTAATTTCTTGTAGATGAATAATGGCATGAGATTGATACTGGCCTCAAGATCACATAATACTCTTCCCAATTATTTCCCTCCAATTAAAATAGGAATGAGGAATGATCCAAGATCCTTAACCTTTGGAGGTAGGTTATTTTTTAGGATGGCGTTACACTCTTCAATCAAAGATACTGTTTTATACTCTCCTAACCTCTTCTTTCTGGTCAGAATGTCCCTGAGGAATTTCACATTATTTGACATATGCTCCAAAGCTTCTACTGACGATATGTTTATGTGAAGTTGTTTAAATTCCTCTAAGAATTTCTTAAACCGAACCTCTTGAGTTTTTTGCTTGAGTCTTTGTGGATACGGAGGTGGTGGAGGTTTGAAATGAATAACAGGGGTGGATCTTTGAGGCTCCACATGCTTTTTTCTAGGAACTCTCTTTGCTTCATCTCTTCCTCCAACTATTTCTTCAATCCTTGCCTCACTGATCACATTTTCTTGCTGATTAGCAAAATTCTGATTCACATTCAATGTAACGACCCATATACTTATAACCTTAAGATCATGGCTCACAAACACACACATGCATTACCACATGCATGCTTAAGAAACTTTAAAGGTTTCAAAGGAATAAAACTTGAATGAAAATACTTTAAACGCAAATTAAAAGTTAAACCTCAATTGGGATCCCAAATAAAAACACTTTAATGATGCAATAAAAATCACAAAATACAAGTTCAACAAAAATCTCAAATAAACAATTCATGATTCTAAACTAAATGCAGAACTAATTATCATCCTCGTGGCCTCAGTAATCCAATTCGTCATCCACCACGCACACTACGCCCGTTACCTGAAAAATGTTAATAGAATAGGTTGAGTATTTTTAGCAAATACCTAGTAAGTGACCCAGCTTATGGGGTTATACCTACAAACAAATACAATCAAGCAATTCATGGTATGGACATTTGGGACCTATTCTTCATTTGTCGACAATGTACTCTTGTTTTCATGTCATGTGAACAACAATCTTTATTCTACCATGGTGTCATCTCATTTTGGGTATGAGTGTGGGTCCTCGATTTATTGGAGGTATCTAACCTCATCTGATGTTAGATGACACTCATTTAGTACAACAAGATCCCCACCCAACACGAACTCTTGGGGTGTGGGAGGTAGTTGGCACCCTCTTATAAAACATGGTTTCATGCACTATGGTTCAATGCAAGTTCCCACATACATACCATATGTAAACTTAACATCATACATCATGCATGGGGTACTTAAAATTACATCATAACTCAGCAGATCAAGCTCAAGTATGCTAACACACATAACACAATGAAATATTACCACAACTCATCAAGATAAAACACACTAATATACCATAACACTTTTAATGGTACCATAACATACAAGGCATATTATACTAGTTATCATGATATTCTACATACACACGGATTATATGTACATACATCATCTGACCTAAGCGCTAAGATGGATTCATAAGCGTAGTCACTTACCTCAAGTGAATTCTACAACTTCCCTCATGAGTCGGTCAACGACCTAACGATAAATATGTGATACTTTTTGGAAAACTATCATAAAACTAGTTTTAACGAATTTTGATGTTAGCTCCAAGGGAATAACGTTGCTGGGAGCTTACTGTCCAACCCCAGCTTCACGCGTCATTGCATGCGCCATAGAGTTTTGAGTCACGCACCTTTGGATTTGATTCTACGGATCAGCAGAAGTCCAACACCACTAGCCATTTGCCCAACTACCCCCACACACGCCAGCCCAAAGTCGGCGCCTATAGCCCATGCGCCGCCGTAAGCAGTGGTTGTTTACCGTGCGTGTGGCCTCACTGCTCGATTCGTTCAATGTTTCACTTTGGCCAACTTGTAGATTGGGTTCTCGTGCTCTTTTTCCACCTTTTGCCGCTCTTAAAAAACAACTTTTTCACTAAAAAAGAGTGAAAAAACTTGATTGAGGTGTTATCCCGACCACAACCAAAAGAGAGAGAGAAGCCAATGCCTTCCCATTCAAATCTGGAAGAAAACCTCCTCCCCCTTGTTGTTGTATAGTCGTTCGAAGTGATGGAGAGAGAAAACAAACCATGAGGAAAAGAGAAAACAAGGAGAGGTGTCGTTGAAAAATGTCACCACCGTGTTTGGCCTCCTGTGAGACCTTGCTAGAAGTATGAAGAAGAGAGTGGTCGAGAGAGAGAGATGGATCATTAGAGGGGTAGAGAGAGAGTGGCGTGAGAATGGGAAAAAGAAAAGGAAGGAGGAGACTTTTTTTCTTTTGGAACGAAAATTTGGAGGTTAGGGTTTCAACTCTAAGTTTAAATAGGGTTCAGAACAAAACAATAACCCTAAAGCCCATTTATTTAATTACATAAATGCCATCAAGCTAATTTTATTTCCCTTTTTCTATTAATGCCAAAAACAAATTACTTAATCCCTCTTTGAAATTAACCAAAATAATTCTCCAATTCCACTACTTTCATTTTTATCTTTTAACTAACTTAGAAAAAAAAAAAAAAAAAACTCATTCATCAAACTTTAATTCACCAATAACTAAAACTTGTAATCCGTAATTTAACATAATATCATCACCACAAAAAAATAAATAAAAATAAATAGGGCATTACATCACTCCCACCTTAAAATCTTTCATCGCAAAAGTTGCTAAACATGAACAACCTGTCATTTGTTCGAGTTTGTTGCCTGACTTGAACTGCCTACAGTACTCTTAGGACAATTCACGACTATGTGACCTTCCTTGTGGCATGTGAAACATACTCTACCCCTAGCCACACATTGACCCCAGTGCTACTTCCCACAGCTTGTACACGTTGGTTTCTCTTGATGTGATCTTTATTGCCCATTGGGCTGTTGAACGTGAGACGATATTTGATCAAACTTCCTTTTCTGCCCGAAGGTAGTTCCAAGTGCCAAAGGGGCCTAGGATCTATTGGCTAGTCGAGAGTCAATTAGAGAAGCTATATGTAACGCTAAAGCATAGTCTACTCGACAATAAGCTGTGTCATGGATCCTTAAATCCTATCCTTAAGGCTCAAGTTTAATCTCTCTACCTTCTTAGCTTCAGTGTCGACAAGTTCGATAGTAAATGTCATTAGTCCGAAAAACTCTCGATCATACTCTTCAGCTAAGTGACTTCCTTGTTTTAGGTTGAGAAACTCAGCTTGCTTTCTATACCTCTTGATTGCAGGGTAGTACTAGCAAAAGAAAGCTTCCTTGAACTGAAGCTAGATAACTAGTCCCGCACTGACATCAATAGTTCAAGTACTAGGTTCCCACCATAAGAGAGCATCTCTCTTCAGCATGAAGACCGTGCAATGTACTTTATAGTCTTCTGGATAGTTCATGTAACGAAATATGGTTTTCATTGAGAATAATCATGACTTCGAAGCGATAGGGCCAATAGACATTCTATCAAACATCCTAGAGTCAAACTTCTTAAAATTTTTGAAGTATCTATCCCAAACTGAGATATTACCATGATCCGAAAGTACTTGGGCCATCGTGTTGGCCACTGCTGAGTCCACCAATGTCTACAGCGTCTTTAATAGCATCGACGCCACCGTAGGGTGGGGTTCTACCTTTGGTTGAGCAGCAGGCCGCTTCTAGCGTGAATCCTCTGGCTGACCCACTGGTTGAGCTTCTGGCTACTCTTGGGGTTCTATAGGGGCTACTGGTTATGGGGTCGCTCAACGCTTACCTTTACCCCATCCACGTCTGCCAACTCCACGTCCTCGAGGTGGCATTTTCTAAATACTAACTTAAGTCAACTATCTTAACACAAACCTATATTATACTCAACTAACAGTATACTACTCTACAACATGCTCAGATATAGTCATCAAATTACGACACGCATAATTCTCAACAACATGCTTATCTCATAAAAACATAATTCAAGTAACTCTTTCTTAACGAACTAATATACTTGGTGGTGATGCGATGGTTATTGTTTGGCCATGGTGACTCACTTATGACTTACTTATGCTTATGATGGAAGCACTCTATAAAATCTCAAATTGGGCTTCGATACCAACTGCAATGACCTGGCTAATAATAACCTTAAGGTTGTTATTATATGCATGCTTAAGAAACTTTAAAGGTTTCAAAGGAATAAAACTGGGTGAAACACTTTAAATGCAAATTCAAAGTTAAACCTCAAATTGGGATCCCAAATAAAAACACTTTAAAACATAGAATAAAAATCACAAAATACAAGTTCAACAAAAATCTCAAATAAAAAATTCATGATTCTAAACTAAATGTTGAACTAATTATCATCCCCGTGGCCTCAGTAACCCAATTTGTCATCCACCACACACATTACGCTTGTTACCTGAAAAATGTTAATAGAATAGGTTGAGTATTTAACAAATAGCTAGTAAATGACTGAGCTTACGAGGTTAGACCTACAAACAAATACAATCATGCAACTCATGGTATGGACATTTGGGACCTATTCTTCATCTGTCGACAATATACTCTTCATTTCATGTCATGTGAACAACAACCTTTATTCCACCATGGAGTCATCTCACTTTGGGTATGAGTGTTGACCCTTGTTTTATTGGAGATATCCAACCACATCTTAGGCTAGATAGCACTCATTCAGTGCAGCCAGATCCCACCCAACACTGACTCTTAGGGTGTGGGAGGTCGTTGTCTCACTCTTATTAAAACATGGTTTCATGTACTATGGTTCATTTAAGGTTCCACATACATACAACATGTAAACTTAACATCATACATCATGCAGGTCATACCACATTACTTAACATCACAACGTAACTTAGTAGATCAAGTTCAAGCATTCAAACACACAAACATAATGAAATATTACCACAACTCATCTAGATAAAACATACTAATATGCCATAACACTTTTCATGGTACCATAACATACAATGTATATTATACTAGTTATCATGATATTCTACATATACATAGATTACAACTTACATACATCATCTGACTTAAGTGTTAAGGCGGATTCGTAAGCGTAGTCACTTACCTCAAGCAAATTCTACAACTTTCCTAACAAGTTGGTCCACCTAAACACAAACATGTAATATTTTTTGGAAAACTATCATAAAACTAGTTTTTAATGAATTTCGAGGTTAGCTCTAAGGGAATAACGTTACTTGGAGCTTACTGTCCAACCTCAGCTACACGCGTGCAGAGTTTTGAGCCACGCACCCCTAGACCTCTTCACGTAGGCAAGACAAGATCTTTCGATCTCTCATCTTCTTTGTCCTCTCGGTATCTCTCTCTCCAACTCTTTTTTCTCTTTTCCGACCGCAAGAGAGGTGATTTCGGGGCAGTGAAGCATTGGAAAGGACCATGGTGACTAGATCTACGTGTTGGTAGAGGTGGGACACCGAACAAAGCATTAGAGAGCTCCCATGCACGATGCTCTTGGTTAGTGGTGGTGTGTGAACCATACGCGCAGTGACGAAAGACGTTCTAACTGCACTTGAAACGTCATAATCAACGGCTGACGGTAGCGCAGGGCTTCTGGTGGTGAAAAATAGAAAACGAGGGTGTGTGACTAGTTTGGAGACCGCACATGAAGATAATGAAAAACAGTGAGCTCGTTGTAGCGTTTCTTCCTCAGATCTTAACTAGGAAGTGGTTTAAACCTAAGGTTATACTAGTTGCTAAATAAATTTGGGTGTTTGACCTTAGGTTGACCAAGCTTCGTTAATCGGACCATTAGGTGATCTTAAAACTCATGTAAGTTAAGTGACTATGCTTACAGATCCGCGTTAGGGCTTAGGTCAGATTGTTTGTTGCTTGTATGCCATAATCCATGTTTATGTAAATTATCATGTTAGTTGCTATATTGTGTATGTTTATATCCATCATGTAATATGATATAGCATGCATGACTAAAATATCATATGTTGTGATATGACTATTATTAGGTAATGAGTTAGCATGCTTGAGCTTGATCTACTGAGATCAGAAGCTATATAATGTTGTATGACATGCATGATGTGTTATATTAAATGTTCATATCATACGTATGTGGGACCTTGCGTGAACCATACTACATGAATGCATATTTTATAAGAAGGTAACAACTTCCTCCCATATCATTGGGTCGGTGTTAGACAGGATCTGGCTACACTGAATTGGTACCATTTACCATTAAATGTTGTAGTTTACCACTATAAATTGAGGGCCCACACTAGTACCTAAAGTTGAGGTGGCTTCATGATAGGATAAAGGTTATTGATCACCCAACATGAATAGAAAGAAATGTATTTGATTGATCATAATGTTTATTCCATGAATTGTATGATTGTAAATGTTTCATGTCTGACTCTGTAAGTTAGGTCACTTACTGGGTATTTATTTTAAATACTCAACCTTTTCAATATAACATCTTCTAGGTAATGGGCATAATAGGCGTGGTGGATGGTGAAGCAGGGTTACTATGCGTCATGGTCAAAGTACTGAACTTCCACATTAAGTCTAGGGCCACTCATAGTTTTTTCTTTGAAACTTCTATTGGACTTATGTTTATGTATTTTTTTCCTGGGATCTCAAACAAAATTTTGAACACTTATTTATGCTAAGCATTTGTCTTTTCGTTGTTTCTAATGCATGCATGTGGTCATGATTGTAAGATAGATTAAGCTTTAAGTTGGGTCGTTACGCAATCAAATTTCTTTTTAACCTTGTACAAATGTACTATTTAATTCATTAGAATTTATAGGAAATATATTATTGTCTCCTATTGTTTTTATTTAAAAGACATATTACCAAAAAAAATTTAGTACATTATTTTAATGACAAAATTACATTCAAAACCACGATTTGATGTTAATTAATTGATTCTCATTTAATCATAGTTAATTCTTTAATTTATATTTCAATTTCAACTTTGCAATAAAGTAGTGTGTATTATAGACAAGAATACATGACAGGCTAAATATAAATAAAACTTCGTTAAAACCGTATCAACATTCAATAATTGGTATAAATTCAAAATATAGCAATTTGAACGAACATAAATCCCAAGGAAAAAGTTCTATGCCACGATAGATTAACAATCGAGGATGAGTGCAACCGTAGGGTTGGTCAGTCACCCCTTTCATTGAATTGAGACCTCTTTTCAATCAACAACCACCCCAAAATAACCCATATTCCTATGATGTTGATGAAAGGTGTATCAACATACATGTGCAGCGGATTAGGATCTAAAACACTCTAACTAGCTAAATTTATTAAGGAAAATTCTGCTACCAAAAGGGAAAAACAGGGAATGAAGAACACTAACCTTTGAAGTCCCAATTCTCCCCAATCTCCAGCGGATTTCTTCTTGAATCAGCTCCCGGATCATCACTAGAGTCTTCCCGACTATTCTCCGGCCTTGGAATAGGATGGTGGGATCCCTTGATTGGTGAATTTGGGTGTAGAAAAGAGGTGGTGTTTGGCTTAGAGTTCAACACATGAACAACCAAATTTGGGAGCAAAATTCAACCTTTTCATCAAACT
>JAOANK020098826.1:0-18552 GCA_026257165.2 Telfairia occidentalis
TGTTTATTTTTATCGATCCAATTAAACGGTCAATTAATTATTCGAATGCACTTCTTTTACCTTTTTGCCTAAGTCTAGAATTTCATAAGTTTGGATTTCCTCTCTAGAGCTCAACCACCCTCAATTGATTGGCCTAATTCAATTTCTTGCAATTAAACAAACAATTGGAAATAAATCATTCGCCCACAACCTCACGCACTCTCCTATCACTCTCGTGCATACAAGAATTCGAGTTCAAATCCCAAGGCCTAATTTATCACCCTCTCTCTCAAGCAAGATAATGAAGCTAGCACCTAACAATCAATGACCACTTAATTGCAAGGTATTTAATTCTGGAATTTAAAAAGCAAACAGAAAAATCAATGCAATCTATAAAGAATCACCCCATTTAATAGGTCCTTAAAAATCCCAACACCTTAAAACTCAATTAAATTAGCTCCTATACATCATGTATCAGTATAGAAACATTAAAAAAAATCCCAAGAAAAACAAACAAGATACTGAAAATAAAAGATAGGAGAAGACTCCCGGATGAATTCCACACCGTTTCGGCCGTGGGCAAGCTTCTCTAGGTGAGGAAACCCAATCCCGAGCACTCCAAGACCTCTCCAATCTTCCAAAATAGTAGCCTCATCAAATTCTGTCAAAACCCTTCAAAAATCGCACCTCCAAAACGTTTTCCCAGCCCTAATCACAAAAGAAAACATTTATACTGATATGTAGATAGCATTGATAAGGTATAAGACAGCGTCGCGACACTGGTTCGAAGAATTTTTCCAAAACGTGCGTTTTGGGTGAGGCAAAAAAAAATCACAGCGTATCGACGTTGTAGACAGCGTCTCAACGTTGACCTTGTGCGGCAGGGCAGGAAGCGTGTTGGGAAAGAGTGGCGCCCGCGGGAGCCAGAGCATGTTGCGGCGTTGAGGCAGCGTCGAGCTGGCATTGCGCGTACGGACGCCCGAGGCATGGGGCGATGCACGTATTACTCTGGTACTGGGGCGCGCGGGTTACTGCTGGCGCGCGACAGTGACGCTACCTTCAAGAGCATTGCGACGCTGTTGAATAGCGTCTAAACGCTGATGATCCAAAGCCAGAAATTTCACCTGCTTTCAGCGTCTCAACGCCTGTGCATGCCGTCTTGACACTGCGTCCTCGGGGCTCTTTGTAATTTGTCCTCTTTTCCTCTTTCCTTAGCCAAAATTAGTCTTCCTAAGCCTGTTTCTCGACCCGATCATCATCAAAATTATATTTCCCTCCAATTATGCTCGGTACCTACAATTTAACATAAAAACACAGGAAAGTACTGAAATTATCAAACAAAACCAGCTAAAATCAAGCCTAAGGACATCACATTTTCGTGTGCTATGAAACACCCCCAAACTTAATCTTTTGCTAGTCCTTAGCAAAATTAAAACATAACACTAACAAGATAATGAAACTCCTCTAAGTATGCAATTAACTCAAGCCTCAATGCTCCAATAGACATGTAGATGCAAACATAGAAACTTACAAGCACATTCTATCACCGAGAGATTTCAAGGCCAATTCTTTTCACCCCTCGTGTGTGTGTGTGCAAGCCCTTCTAGGCCTAATCCTTATAAGCCCAGAGTGACCTTAGAAAAACCTCTTCAGGCTCTCTTACTTCAACCAATGGAACATCTAAGCAACTCAAACACATCCTAGAGCTTTATTTCTTTCTTTCTCTTTTCTTTCTTTTTCTACTTTTTCTACTTTTTTTCTTTTCTTTTTCTTTTCTTTTGATAGAAGAGGAACCAACTCAAGACGTATCACCTTCGTTTTAGCTTACCCCCGCTTCCTAGGCGCTGAGTATCCAACTAGGAGTAATACATCTATTCAAGGGCCAGGGCTTACTCACTTTCTTTTCGCATATTGCATTGCCCATCGACTAAGGCTATAAGAAAGGCAGAGTAATCCCCTTCATTTTATTCCTTTTTTTTCTTTTTTTTTCAAAGCTAGGCATGCATAAGAACTACCTAAACAGAACCACGACCTTTTCAAAGACTTCCTCAAGATAAATCAATCTCCCTAAACGCACCCTAGACCTTCAGAACTTAGACAAGAGGGATACGTGCTCAATAGACAAGGAATTCCCAGAAGGATTTGAAATGACCCAGATAAAAAATGATGCTATCCCATTTCCACAATCACTTACAACAAATCAGTTAGAGCAATATCATAGACTCTCCTCATCAACAACATGCAAGGAAGAATTCCACAATGATTCAGCACATATCCATTTTAGAAAAATCGAAAAAATTAAGCTCAAAATCGCCCTAAGCTAATCAAAACTCACAGAGTACTACTCAAAGCCCCAAACTTAAAGCATACATTGTCCTCAATGTATAAATAACTAAACATGCAAGAACAATGAAAAAAGAGTAGAATGGATAATACTGCCCTGATAGGAGATAGAGAGCATCCCAAAAGATCGAGGTTCACTGTCGGGAATGAGATTTACTAGCACTCAACACCTGGAGTAAAGAAAGGTTCACTAGACTACAGGCTTGTGGATTGAGTACGATCGTACTAAGAATCTTGAAAAAGAGGGCAAATAGGTGCAAAATTCATGAGATTTGGGCAAACAACAACTAAAAACACAAACTCAAAAAAATAAAAAGAAAAATGCTTGGGTTGCCTCCCAAGAAGCGCTTGGTTTAACGTCTCTAGCTAGACTGGCCCTCGAATACTCATTCTTTAAACACCATGTCCTGGATTCATTGTGCCTCCTTCCCGCATTCATTCTTCACCCTACGAAGCACATGAAAGAAGGTATTCTTTTCTGCTTTACTCACAGTGGCAGGAATATTTACATGTGTAGAAGAGACCAGAAAAGCATAGTGTAGATGAAAGGGTAGGGGTTTCAAATTCGAATTAGGAGGCTTAACATTCAAACTACATTTCGCATCATTAGCAGGCAAAGAGAAATTTTCAACATGATATCCACAACAGACAAAGAAGGATTCATATTCGTATGAACAGATTCCTCAGTGGGGGAAGCATGCATAATTTCATTTAAGGCGCCTAAACTACCACAAGTGGGGATCAGTATGCACTTCCCCTTATCAGACAATTTAGATTGCATTATTGTTATTCTTAACATCAAACTTGTAACAAATACTTACCTCAGGAGGATTCTTAGGAGTTCTATAGATGTCAAAGCTTACCTCCTCGTCATTTACCCTTAAGGTGAGGTTACCTTGTTGGACGTCAATTAAGGCCCTTTCGGTGGCCAAGAATGGTCTTCCCAAAATGATGAACATCTCTAAGTCTTCTTCCATGTCTAAGACTATGAAATCTGCAGGAAAAATGAACTTGTCAACTTTAACTAACACATCCTCTATTATATCTTTTAGGTATGTCATCAATTGGTCAGCTAATTGAAGTCGGATGGTAGTCAGTTGTATGTGCCCCAAGTTCAATTTCCTAAAAATAGACAGAGGCATGAGATTAATAGAACCACCAATAGTAAAACTCCATGGGTCCTTGAGTTTCTCGGGTAGCTTCTTTTGCAGTTGCACTGCTCCGTCAAGTCCACCTTTTCAAACTGCCCAAATCTCTTCTTCTTAGGTAACACTTCCTTCATGAATTTTATGTAGTTCAACATTTGCTCCAGGGAATATGCAAAAGGAATGTTAATATGCAATTTCTTAAAAATATCTAAGAATTTAGAGAATTGGTCATCCATGTCCTTTTTTATAAAACGCTGAGGGTAAAAGACTCTACTTAAATCAATAGAAGGAGAACTAGAATACTTCCCTGAACTTGACGATTGTACTGTGTCCTTTTCCTCAACCACCTTTTCTTCAGCCTTCTTTTCTTTCTCTTCGGGTTCTTTCTTCGCAGTCTCATGTTTCTCATTCTCAACTAAGATCCTACCACTTTTCAACGTGATAGCATTACAATGTTCCCTAGGATTAACTTCAGTGGTACTAGGGAACTTACCTTTCTGCATCGTACTTAATGTAGTGGTGATATGTCCAACCTAGACCTCTAGATTCTTCATGGCCTTCTCTTGGCTGTCCATCCTATTCTCTAAGATTGTTGTTTTGTTTCTCGATTCCGTGATAAAAATTCTCATCAAGTCCTCCATTGAAGATTTTTTAGCATGCTGCTGAGGTGA
This sequence comes from Telfairia occidentalis, assembly GCA_026257165.2. Lineage (NCBI taxonomy): Eukaryota > Viridiplantae > Streptophyta > Magnoliopsida > Cucurbitales > Cucurbitaceae > Telfairia > Telfairia occidentalis. Next base: position 4,142 of record JAOANK020098826.1, read on the forward strand.
GGGAGTAGATCTTGAAGGTGCCTGCAATACATTCTTTGTGTTAGCACAAGAGGAATTTTTGTGATTACGCACACTCGGATGATAATGGTTCGACAGTGGGTTCTGTTGGCCTCCATATTGATTCCCCTAAGGTCGATTTATGTAATTTACTTGTTCAATTTGCTGGTTCTCCCAAGCTGGGTAAGAATTGCATGCTGCCATTGATGCAATTGACTGGTGCTTACCTGGCATCACAAGGTTGTTCAAAGCATTAGTAAGTGATGTCATTTGGGCTTTTAGAGAACTCACCTTATCTAATCCATAGATCCTTGCAACTTTCGAAGTGAACCTTTCTGATGGCCAATTGTAACTTGTAGTTGTCATCTCTTCTAATAAAGCTTGGGCCACCTGAGCTGTCTTCGAAAAAATTGACCCTCCTACAGCTGCATCTACAATTGACTTGTTAGTACTTGATAAACCATTATAAAAAGATTGTACTTGAAGCCAATCGGGATATCCATGCTGAGGACATCTTCGTAGTAACTCCTTGAATCTTTCCCACGACTCGTACAACTGCTCATCCTCAGCTTGTTTGAAATTGCTGATCTCATTCCTTAATCGCTGGGTTTTTGCTGGTGGGAAGAATTTATTTAGGAAGGCTTGGGCGAGCTCATCCCACGTCGAGATACTGTCTGCTGGTAAGGTCTCTAACCAATCTTTTGCCTTGTCATGCAAAGAAAAAGGAAATAGGCGTAAGTGAATAACATTGTAAGGTACCCCGTTCAATTTAATGATACTGCAGATTTCGAGGAATGAACAAATGTGCTTATGTCGGTCATTTGTAATGGATCCTCGAAAAGCACAATCTCAGGTCATCTGGATCAATCCTGACTTTAATTCAAAGTTAGCGGCATTGATCAGTGTGTGCACTATCCCTGGTTGAGCAGTATGTTGAAAATAGTCTCGGATAATCTTTGGGTCTCCTTCTTGCTCTGCCATTGCTCGTGTACTGCTCTCTACTCTCTTCGATTCCTCCTATAGGTTTGTTCGATCTTTGGATCAAAGGGAACAAAGTCAGTGTTTCGAGTACGAGTCATACACCAAAAGCATACAAAAATAAAGAAGAAGAAAAATATATGTACGGATACACCCTAAATTAAGACCTACTTGAGCGCCTCGATAATAGAAAAACAAAAAATGCACCGATTCTCCAGCAACAACGCCAAAAACTTGATCAAGCCCAACAAAGTGTCACCACAACTATACAGGTTGATCGTAGTAAAAACGGCCAAAGAGGCCAAGTATTGTCCTCAGGGAATTGAGTTCTTTAATTGTTCTAGTTATCAACTAATTCTTTTCAATTTTATTTAGGGATCTCACGATCATGCAATAGTGAAATTTAGAAAACAATAAGGAAGACTCACTAATGGATGAAGTAAATCTAGGGAAGAGCAGTTTTAGGGTGTTGGTGTTTATTTTTATTGAGCCAATTAAACGGTCAATTAATTATTCGAATGCACTTCTTTTACCTTTTTGCCTAAGTTTAGAATTTCATAAGTTTGGATTTCCTCTCTCGAGCTCAACCACCCTCAATTGATTAGCCTAATTCAATTTCTTGCAATTAAACAAACAATTGGAAATAAATTATTCGTCCACAACCTCATGCACTCTCCTATTACTCTCGTGCATACAAGAATTTGTGTTCAAATCCCCAAAGACTACTTTATCAGCCTCTCTCTCAAGCAAGATAATAAAAGCTAGCACCTAACAATCAATGACTACTTAATTGCAAGGTATTTCATGCTAAAATTTGAAAAGCAAGTAGAAAAATCAATGCATTATAATAAAACATCACCACATTTAACCGGTCTTTAAAAATCCCAACACCTTAAAACTCAATTAAATTAGCTCCTATACATCATGAATTAGTATAGAAACATTCAGAAAATTCCACAAAACAGACAAGATTCCTGAAAATAAAAGAGAGGAGAAGACTCCTGGATGAATTCCATGCCGTTTCGACCGTGAGCATGCTTCCCGAGGTGAGAAAACCCAATCCAAGCACTCCAAGACCTCTCCGATCTTTTAGAATAGTAGCCTCATAATTTCTGTCGAAACCCTTTAAAAAATCACACCTCTAAAAACGTCCTCCCGGCCCTAATCAAGAAAGAACACATTTATACTGATCTGTCGACAACATTGAGACGCTATAAGACAGCATCGCGACTCTGGTTCAAAGAATTTTTCCAAAACGTGCGTTTTGGGCGAGGTTAAAAAAAATCGCAACGTTGAGACGCTACGGACAGCATCTCGATGTTGTCCTTCTGCGGCAGGGCAAGGCGTTGATCGCTGCGTCGAGGGGCGTCGAAACATTGGGGCATTGCACACGGATGGCTAGAGGCGCGCGCATAGGGGAGCGTTGGGCGCAACATTGCGTGACGTTGCAACGCTGCTTGCATGCGAGGCGCACGCGCATGCTTGTGCACGGCTGCTCTTCATGTTATGTGGCGTCGAGACGCCATTGAGTAGTGTCTCGACACTGTTGATCCAAACTCTAGTTTTCCAGTCGATTTGAGCGTCTCAATGCCCTAGCGAAACATCTCAACGCTGCTGCCTCGGGTTCATTGCTATTCTGGCCTTCGTTCTTCTTTCTTTGGCCAAAGTTTGTCGTCTTAGGCTCATTTCTCGACCCGAACAGCCCCAAAATCATATTTTCTCCTAATTATGCTCGGTACCTACAATTGAACATAAAAACACGTAAAAGCACTAAAATTATCAAACAAAACTAGCTAAAATCAAGCCTAAGGACAACACATTTTCGTGTGCTATCACATTCTTATCGTTACAACCGCAAAACATTTCTTTTGTTCTGTTGTTTAATTTAAGTCAACATTAGTTAAAAAAATTTACAAAATATTTGTCTTTTGTTATTCCCTGAATTCATTAAAAGTTTAAGTCAAGATAGTTCAAAATCTACCACTAATCATTGTGAAGATGATATAAATACTTATCACTTTCTGCAGATTGAGTTCACTTAGACATCGCTTTGTGTGTTCTTATAACTCATCACACACATGCAACAATGGGTCGATAGTAAATGACATTGATCCGCAGACAAAGAAAAGAGATCATGATGTGGATTTAAATGAGAGAGTATCAGTTACAGATGGAGGAATCAATATGGTATTGAATGCGGTTGAAAAGAAATGTGAGAGCCAGCTGGAACTCATTAAGATTAAAGACAGCTGAAAATCCATAACGAGGGAGGAAGGGACAAATTAATAAAATCTATGGATACTGAGGTTAAGGTTAGTAGAATAGTATCCAAGAAAACTGAAGAGTTGGCCACGTGGAAAAAGAGAAATATTGTCTCAATTTATAGTGATGAACCTTGCCAAAAGACAAAATCACTCCAAAGGAAAATGATCAGAATACAAATTTGGTTGAAGGTAGGAGTCTGAAATAGAGGAAAATGGTGACTGATTGTTTTAATGAGAATCTAACGGTGGTGCTTGATATATAGGGGCGCCGAGAGCAATGAAAATCTTATGCTGGAATGTTCATGAGTTGGAGAATCCACGATCATTAAAAGCAGTGCATAAGATTGTTTATAAGAAAAAGGCCCATATTTTTATGTGAAACAAAGGTTCAAAACTAAAAATACTAAATCCCTAAGTAGTAAATTGAGATTTGCGAATGTGTCCTCTATGGACTATGCTGGAAAGAGTGATGGACTGTGTGATGTGGAGAAGAAGGATATTAGTTAACTCTAATCATATACTAAATTCCATATTGATGTAACTTTACAAGGTGGCCCAAATGTTTCTCAGTATAAATGTTCGTGGAATTTACTTTGGAGACCGAGTGATCTGTCTGATTTGACATGGTTGGTAGGAGGAGACTTCACTGAAATTTTATATAGTGTTGAAAAAGGAGTGGCAAGGAGGCCCCAATTTCGAGGAGGCCATTGATGATAGCTCTTTAACTGATGTAGATTTTAATGGTAGTCTTTACAACACGGTTTCGTTAGAGAGACGGTCAAGTTTTTGTTAAGGAACGACTTGATAACGGTACGGAAAATAATTATTTCTTGAATGTATTTCCTTCAACTATTGTCAAAAATCTAGATTTTAACTGATCTAGATTTTAATGGCAGTCTTTACAACATGGTTTCGTTAGAGAGACGGTCAAGTTTTTGTTAAGGAACGACTTGATAACGGTAAGGAAAATAATTATTTCTTGAATGTATTTCCTTCAACTATGGTCAAAAATCTAGATTTTAACTAATCTAGATTTTAATGGCAGTCTTTACAACATGGTTTTGTTAGAGAGACGGTCAAGTTTTTGTTAAGGAACGACTTGATAACGGTATGAAAAATAATTATTTCTTGAATGTATTTCCCTCGACTATTGTCAAAAATCTAGATTTTTTTCATTTTGGACCACTGCAACATTCTAATTGAGATAAGGAAGAAGGAAAATTTGGTTGTGGGGAAATCACCATTCCATTTTGAAGAAGTGTGGTCTATGTTTAATGATTGTGAAGACATGATAATGAATGGTTGGAGTAAAAGATGGAAATTGGGAACTATGATAATTTTTTTTATAGCTTGAAAAAAATCTCCTAATGGTTATTAACACCAACTTAGGGGTCGTGGAAGCTGGGCACTCTCTTGAGAATTTGTTGGGAGAGGAGGAGATGTGGGCGATAGCATTTCGAAAGGGATCCATCAAACGACAACCCAAAGAAGAAAATTGAACAATATTTAAGGTTTATGTGATGTAAATGCGTTTTGAAAAATAGATTTGAAGGATGTTGAAAAGATAGCTACTTAAAGTTGTTGATCTCAAATGGGATATTACCTAGTTCCCATGTTAATAACTTCTTGTAAGGTCCACACTAAACTATTTCTTAGGAATTGAAGGTGTTTTCGAATGGCTAATACACTGTAGAGAAAATTCATACATCTTTGCGCCAAATGAGCCCACATAAAACTCCTCATATGGATGGTTTCTCTGCACTTTTATTCTAAAAATGCACATCATTGGGGGTAGAGGCAACTCTTTTTTGACTATATGTGTTGAATGCAAGTGGTTCTATAGAGGAGATAAATGAAACAACTATTGTCCTTATACTAACTATAAAAATGCTAAATCTCTGGTAGACTTTAGGCCAATAAGTCTTTGTAGTGTTATTTATAAACTCATTTCAAAGACCATTGTTAATCTTTTTAAAGTAGTTTTGGACGTGATTATCTCATAGAATCAATGTGCTTTTGTACTTGGTAAGAATAAAATAGATAATGCTATTTTGGGCTTTAAATGTTTGCATAACATTAATAACCGTAAAAAAGGTAGGATTGGTTGCCGACAATCAAGCTTGATATTAGCAAAGTATATGATTGAGTCAAATGACATTTTCTTGAGCAATTCATGCTGGCACTTGGTTTGGGGGACAATTTTATGCGATAGTTTTGGATTGTGTTAACTCAACGCCCTTCTTAATTTTCATAAATGGGGAGAGGAAAAGACATATCAAGCCTTCACAAGGGAATATTCGTGGCTTGAAGGTTGCACGATCGAGCCCAACGATATCTCACCTTTTTTTTTGCTGATGATAGTTTATTGTTTTTCAAGGTTGTTAAGGGAGAGAAACAGAAAAATGGCGTCCATATTATCAGACCACTCACTTTTAATAGGCTAGGAAATTTATTTTGCTAAATCAGCTATTGTTTTTAGCCCAAATAATCATGTGGAGGCCAAACATGTTGTTTAGTCCTTACTTCAAGTGGCTACAATAGAGAATCATGGAAGATATTTAGGATTTCCTTTATTTTTATCTTATAATAAATCGAATTTTTTCAAATTCATCAAGGATAAATTATGGATATATCTTCAGGTGGCTACTATAGAGAATCATGGAGGATATTTAGCTTTGATGTCTAAAGCGTCGTTATATGAGGAGTGACATCCTAGAATGTCCTTGTCTTTGAAACTGATACTCGTGGTTGGCTCTTTAGTTACGACCAGGCAAACTTCCTACTTGGCCACCCTTGCCATGGCTTTCTTTTTTTGTTTAGAGCAGCCCTCTGACCATCCTCCAAAAATGATGCAGATTTCGATAGACTGGTTTGCCCGAGGAAACCTTGATTGTACTTTTTTAGTCGCCCTCGAGGCATCTAGTGTCGGGTTCACTCGTTGAGCGACAAAATTTTTCCAATACCCTTTTCGTATGAGGGACTTGATCTGTTACTCCAGTTCATAGCAATCTGAGGAAGCGTACCCATGGCCCTTGTGGAACCAACAATATTCGCTGATCTCTCTTATGGGAGCTGCTATATAGCTTGTTGTGGAGCATTAGAAGCCCCATGTCTTTGACTGTGGCCAAGATTTCTTTGATCGACATTGCTGTGGGTGTGTACTTCTCAAACTTTGGTCCTTAGCTCGATCATTTGTCGTTGCGTCGAGCCTTCCTTGAGTGAGGCCGACTATTGTCAACGATTTTTTTCCTCCCTTTGTGGAAGGACTATTGCTCCTTCTCCTCTCTCGTTGGCTTTTTTTTGCAAGGAAGAGCTCTTCCACCGCAATCAGCATGCTGGCCTATGTGAGGAGCTTGACGAATATCTTTGACAGGTGTATTGCCATATGTTTGATCATGTCGGTGTCCTTGACACAGCCTTGGAATTTCGTCACAGTGGTATCATCTAATTATTGCTTAATCTAAGTGCCTCTTTCTTGAAGAGGCTCACATACTCCCGTAAGGTCTCTCCTTGTTTTATGAAAAGGGTGATGAGATGGCTTGTTGGCTGCCTATCCTCGTGGTTGTTGAGCAATTGATCCAAACAACTCGACTAGCTTGGAAAAGTCATGATTAAACCCAGTTGCAACTTTCTGTACCAAGCTTGCGATGCGCTGCTCAAGGTGACTTAGAACACGTGACATCGAATGGCACTTGGAACCTGTGGAGCTACTTTAGAGATTGATAAAGGCAGCTAGGTCCCTGCAGATCGATGGTAGGCTTTCATGGTTGGTTCATTAAACTTCTTTAGGATCTCAATGTCCATCACTTCTTTTGTTAAAGGTGAATTATCATGTTTACGAACTTGCTTTATGATGGTGACCCCCTCGATGACCACACTGCTTCTTTGGACACCCTTAATTTTGTCTTTCATGACGTCATTGAGCTCGTCCTACAGCTTGTCGAACTAAATCTGCCATTTGCTTACTCAAGTGTTCACCGATCTATTAGAATGGTGGCTCAACATCTCACTACGCTCATGATAGCGCACATTTAGTGTCTCATGCAAGTCGCGATGTGGATTCCTGGTGTGCAACCTCCATGGTTGTGGTGGGTGAAGGTCGGTAGAGCATGCGTCTACTTAGTGTTCATCCCCTTGACTGCGTGTTGGATCATTTCCCTCGCTCCTATTGACCTGGGGTTCGTCTTCTAGGTCACGTTCAATTCTGTCTCTAGCGGGTGCTTTGCCTCTAGTTGGACCTTACACTAGTTAACAAAAACGTCTTCATGAGTTGCTCCACCATCAGTTGCATTTGGTTTTGAGTCTCTCGTATCTAGGCTTACACTGTTGCGACTTGGTTGACCATGAGTTGATAGCACTCCAAAAGTGTTATTTTACGGCCTTAGATTTAGTGATTTTGTGTGCTTCCATGTTTGTTTTGACTCCTTTATTCATGTATTTTTTAGGAACTGGGCATTTTAAGTAGAAAATATAGATTTGGTGATATTAGGGTAAAAAAATGAGCTTAAAAGGAGAAAAATTGGCTAAGGCATGATGAAAAGGAGCCAAAACAAATGGCGGTCAAAGATTGAGAAGACCAACGTCGAGACGACATGCTAAGGCGTCTCGACGCCATAAGTAAAGTGATGTTCACGCATCTTTCCCTTCGAAGTAGCATCAAGACGCTACTTCCAAACATCTTGATGCTACCACACATTAGACTGCCAACTTTGAAGTCGCATGCATACCTTGTAAAGCATCTTTGGGGCAGCGTCGAATGCTACCCCTCGCATCTCAACCTTCTCGGTAGCTTGTATCAAAGCTTCATTTCTTATTTAGGTTTGAGAAGTGCATTCTGAGAACGTCGTTTTGAAACAGAATTCGAGGGTTTAGCTACTATTCTGATGGGGATACGTGCTGGAACTTGATGGGTGCCTTCTTGAAGCTTGAGGGTGAAAATCAAGTGCTCAGAGAGTGGTTCAGAGTTAGCGACGGAGTTGAGTCGATCTGGAAGTCTTCTCTTTCTCTCCTTATCTTTTGAGCATTGAACTTTCTGGGCTGTTTGTGTTGTAATCTAAATATTATGAATAGTCAAACTCATTTGTTCTAGGGGTTAGATTAGCTAATGGACCATTATTCTTATGCTAATTACTTTTGGATTGATTTTATTATGCAATTTCATTTGAGTAGTTTATGCCTAGTGCTTTTAGTTGCGTGATCAACAACTAAATCAATGTATGGTTTATTGCTTTCTAGAAATAGGAGTTCTAAACTAGATAAAATTGTCCAATTAAATTCACTTATGTATGAAGTGATTTGTGAATGTTAGAAGTCATTTGAGGAGAGTCGTTAATGCCTAGCTTTCTCTTATCAATTAAACCGATAGGTAATCGTGCGACTAAGTGTGAGAGTTGGTTGAGTAAGGAATAGGAAACCCAAATTAAGGCTCCAAGTCTTATGTAATTACTAATAAATAGATCCTTGAGTTATTTATGCATTTGATGTGGTCCATTAGTGAAGGCGACACCCCTAGAACTCCGTTTTACCTTGAGTTTCAATCATTTAATTGCTCTTACGTTTACATGTTTAGTTTAATTTTCTTTGCATCGACACCTATTTTGCTTTCCCTAAATAAAAGCGAACGAATTTGGCTAGATAACTAAGAGAATTGCTCAACCGATTCTCAGACGACGATACTCGGTCTTATGACCATTTTATACTATGATGGACCCATGCGCTTGCAGTGACGTATAGTCGAGTGCGATCAAGTTTTGACGTTTTTGCTAGGGATTGACATAATTAATTTTTTATTATTGAAGAAATTTTACTAGACTCTGCTTTATGGTATATTCTATTTTTACTTGATTTTTCTAGTGCATGCAAAGTTATAGAGGGGTTAATCTTATTCCATTTGACCGTGAAATTGACAGGACTTATAGAAGAGGCCTGAGAGAGAAGAGGATCGAGCCTGACACAATGGCTAAGCAATAGGGGGCCCAAGAGCGATCATAGATTATTTTTTATCATGTAATCCTAAAACTTACCCTGAGATCACCCATGCACCTATAGATATACATAATGTCGAGCTTAAACCAGATCTCATCAAGATGGTTAGGGAGATCCCACTCAAAGGACACCGTCTAAATATCTTCACAAGCACATCTATTCATTCCTCGAAATTTGTAGTACGGTAAAGATTCAAGGAGTTTCTATCGACTCCATTAGACTAAGACTTTTTCCCTTCTCTATGCAGGACAAGGCTAAAGACTGGCTCAAGACCATCCCATTAGAGATCATCATCACATGGGATGAGCTAGCTCAAGCCTTCTTACGTAAATTCTTCCCTCTTGCCAAGACTCATAGGTTAAGGATAGAGATAAGAACGTTTTGATAATATGACATAGAACAACTATTTGAGGCATGAGAGCGATACAAAGTGCTCCTAAGGCAATGACCATAGAATGGCTACCCCGATTGGCTACAGATGTAGCTCTTCTATAATGGTTTATGTAGTAATACTAAATCGATTTTGGATGCAGCTACAGGTGGTTCAATTTTTTCTCAGGCAACTAATGTAGCTCAATCATTGCTAGAGGACATGGTTGCTACAAGTTATTACTGGCCATCAAAGGGGTTGACTCAACGAGTATTTGAAATGGATGAGGTAAATTTTCTAAAAGCTCAAATGGTATCTTTAACTAACACTCTTAGTAATCTTGTCAAATCAAGAAACACCCAGTTCATTGCAGTAATGACAGCTTGCAATTCATATCCGATGGGGAGATTCTTGACATGGAGCAAGTCAACTATGTCAACTGGAACTTTGGGTTCCAAGGAGGCTAGATGTAGGCTCCAAGGCCTAACCAGTATCACCCAAGTATGCAAAATCATCATAATTTTTCCTATGCTAATAATAGGAATGTTTTGCAGGATCCATTAGGATTTGCATCAGCATCCCGACCGCAGCCTGAGAAGAAACCATCATTGGAGGACTTATTAATTGGGGACGTTCATCACTGAGTCACGAAAAAGGATGAATCAGTTTGAAAGTGTTGCTTGTGATGGCGAGACTCAAAATTGCAATAATAACCACATTAACAATGTGCAAGTGTACACACAGTCAGCAGCAAGTAATAAGTGTTTATATCGTCTCCACAAGGATTAATGGTAGATTATGAACTATTCTAACTCAATCTCTTAGTGAATTCAAAGAGTAACAAAGATAAATGATTGATGATTTTTGTAAATAATGTTGAATTAAACTAAATGACAAAATAAAAAGAGTGTTTTTGAAGTTGTGACGATATGAATGAATAAGTTCAGATTAAGGTATAAGATTATTTTTCTTGAAACAGAATGCTGAAGCAAAAAGAATTGCATAATCAAATCACACAACAGTAGTCTCAAAATCATCCTAGATCTTCTAATTATCTTAAGTTAACTATCATTAACCTATATAAATTAAACCTGTTGTTTCTATGCATTATGGTGGGTGATTATCACTAACCCCCTCACTTAGCCAGCCGCTAACGTAATCTAGTGGCTAATGTGTTTTAAGAGCAACCTGCTTCTTCTATTTTCTCTTGAAACATAGAGAAGATATTCATGTGTGTTGGCTAGATAGACACAAATATTAAGGAATAAAAAATACCCTTAAAACAATTCAATTCCAGAAGATTTACTTCAGTTCAATAACTTTGCCCTTAATTCTCCCTTAAAGGTGATTAGTTCATGCTACAAAGTCAAAAAAATAGCAAACAAATAACTGAAAACAGTAAATGCATTGATAACTAAGAAACTCTAACTGATTGTAGAATTTTGTTGCTCCACGAAAAAAGTTGCAAGAATCGTCTTGTCTGCTCTAGCTATCGATGGAGTTTCTTCCTTCTGCATGTTCTTCACTACAAAAATTCAATAAGGTCTGAAAACTACTGAAGAGAAATCGATAATAGATTGAGTCTAGGTTGAAAGATAATGCTAAAGGTCAAACTGCTATTTTTGGTGCCAGCTTTCTCTATTTAAAGCTCTTTTCTTGTGATTAGAAGCTCATTAGGTCAAATTGTCCACGTGTCATTCATCCTACGGCTGATTAAATCAGTAGAAGAAAGATTTATTTCCATAATTTTGAAATCCATTATTCTCGTATGAATCTTTTGTGTTCGTTTTGCTACAGAAATTCCATCAATAATTCTGCTAGAATAATGCTATATCATCAATATTCTATCAAAATGCTCATACTTAGTAGTAATTAAGTATACTTTTCTCTACTTCCATTCAATTGCTGTCATAAATAGAATGATTCAACATTGTAGGAATTCTCAAGAGTTCTAATTACAAAAGAAAGATAATTCAAGCAATTAATCCATGAATAAAAGTCAATTATGCAACTAACGAGATGAAATCTAGCTTAAAAGACTCCTAATAACTCCCTTTTGGAGAGTTATCAGAAAGTTGATGGACAACTGCGAAAAATCCATAAAGAACATAGAGGTTCAGGTGAGCCAGATTGCCAGCACCATCAACTATATGTAGAAAGGTAAGTTCCCAGCCACACTGAGGTAAATCCCAGGGAATAATACAAAGTTATTACTTTGAGAAGTGACAAATTGCTAGGGTAGCCTGAGAAGATAAGTGAGGCCAAGGAGAATGATGAAAGAAAAAAGAAAGATGAGAAAGATGAGAAGAAAAAGAAAGAAGGAAACAGAGTTGATGGGCGAGCTAAGGGGAGGTATACATCTTGTTCCGAGAAGTTTTCTGATTCTACTATTTCTATTGCAAATAATCTACCCTACCCTCAATGCGTTTATGCAAATTCTTTCGACGATCGCTTTTCTAAGTTTTTAGAAGTTTTCAAAAAGCTCCATATAAATATTTCTTTTGCTGACGCCCCCTATCAGATGCCTAACTACGTAAAATGAAGGATCTAAGGAGTTTACTGTTCCATGTACTATTGGTAGTTTAAATATAAATCGTGCTTTGATAGATTTGGGTGCTTCCATATTAACTTTATATTATTATCTGTTTACAAGAAGCTTAACCTAGGGTGCAACCCACTACCATATCCCTACAACTGGCTGATCGATCCATCAGATATCCACGAGGTATTGTAGAGGATGTGCTAGTGAATGTTGATAAATTCATTCTTCCTGTAGATTTTGTAGTGCTAGATATGGAAACGAATACAGAGATACCCATTATCTTAGGAAGACTATTCCTGGCCACTAGGAGGGCTCTTATCAATGTTCAAGAAGTTAAGCTACCTTCAGAGTGAACAAGGACGAGGTAAATTTTAACATCTATCACCCCACTAAATGTGCTGATGAAAGTACTCTCTTGCAATAGGATAGATGTCAATTCTCCTTCTTTTAAATATAAACATGTGAATGTATCCACTGAACATCTTGAGAATAGCATAATGAACTCTGATTGTGGTAGCTTAGAGTCTATGAATGATGTTGGTTGTAATTTTGAGTATTTGATTGTTGTGCATGATAATCATCTCAATCATGAACATTTGTCTTTATCATTGCTTGTTATAGGAAAGAGATTAAGCTATGTAAAGATAAGACCATAAAACATCGTGTTAAGTTAACAAGATCCTTTTTACCTGGCCAAACGGTCATGGTCTATAAGGCACGAGTGCACTAGTTCCCACGACAACGAAAACCGGCGTGGTTAGGCCCATTTGTTGTAAGAAAGGTATTTTCTGGAATTGCCATGGAGTTGCTTGCCAGTGATGGATCGAGGCTTAAGGTAAGACATGAAAAGATGAAGCACTACCACAAAGAAGATGAGCTAGACATGGAGGACATACCCTTAGAGGAGCCTACATGATGGATGTTTCGTCTTGACGTTAAACCAAGCGCTTCTTTTGAGGCAACCCAAACATTTCTTTCTCTCTTTCCCTTTGTTGTTTATTTTGTTATTTGTTTTAGTGAGCCTAGATGTTCTTTGTATTTCAATATATTTACCCCCTCTTTTAGGAGCCATAAGCACAACCGTACTCAGTCCACTTGCTTATCATATTGTGGACCGTCTTACCCTCCAAGCCAATATTTTTACTTTTGTGCTTTGTCTTTTTTTTTTTCCCCCATACATTAAGGACAATGAATGATTTTATGTTTGGGGTGGGGGTGTCTTTAGTACTATGTGCTTCTAGAATAGAATATTTGTGAATTGTGTGTTGAGTTCCTAAAATTTCCGTTGATTGAGGACGATTTGAATTTTTGTTAAATTTTTTTCAATTTGAATGATTGATTGTTGAGTTGTGTGATGAATAGTAGAACTTCTGACACTCACTTATTGAGGATTATGAGTATCGATGAGATTCTTTGATTTGTATGTGAGTTGAAATAGTGGAAATAGGAAGGCATATTTCTGATGTAAGTCACGTTTAAACCCTCCTTTGATTCCCTTATTTTTCAGCACGTAGTCCACCTGTTAAGGGTTTTGAAGGTTTACGAGTGTCTTTAATGGGGTTATGTTTGTAGCAAAATTATCTAGATCTGATCCAGAAGCTGATGCAGTAGAAGCGGGCGCATTGATTAGAAAATCATATCGCAATTGCAACATTTTAATAAAAGGATTTTTATTTAAAAAAAATAGTTTTAGAAAAAAATTACCTTTGGGATGTCAGAAAGGCAACAGATCATTAGGAGGACTCCACATGATCTTCCGAGCTATCCAAAATCTATTACAAACTTGTGTGTGGGCACTTTTTGGGATAACTTAGAAGAAAACTAATTTTCTTCCTTGGGAGGAGAGGGAGTCCCCTAGGGTTTAACCATAAGTTTCCTTATATAAGGCCAAAACCCTAAAAGCTTTTAAATTCTTTAATTTAATTATGAAAATTAAAAACTCTTTTTAATTTCTATAAATAATTGTTCAGCTTCCATCTCATGGGTTTGGGTTCATGAACTTTTCCATAGACCCTAACACTGAGTCATACTTCATTGGACTTTCAAAACCCAAATGGGCTCCTTTTCTATGTAATTAGGCATAAAGTTAGTCCAACTATCCAATTGGACTTCCAAAGTTCAATTAGCCAATTTCTAATTAATTTATAACAAATCTAATTTATTATTAATAGCCAAATTAATGAATCCCAATTTATAAGTACTGTTAACTCTTAGAATAAGAGTTAAGTGCATGTCATCCAAGAGCATAATTGAGTCATATTTACCCTTTTTGATG
>JAOANK020098922.1:0-18552 GCA_026257165.2 Telfairia occidentalis
ATATATGCAGATATAGAGCGACTGTTGCATGTTTGCATATAGAGATTGCAACGCAGTGGAGACGAGGCGAGGATTCCCCATCAGGGATGGAGCTGTTTACACCTGAGCTGTCATGCTGGAGCTGAAGGAAGGTCTTTTTAGTGTTTGGAGTGGAAACCAAGAGCACGAGAGTCAGTTCGGAGATGGTGATGGAGAATATTTGACGTGGGAGTCCTTTTTTCTCTCCATTTTGTTGTGTAAACTGCTGCACTAGATGGTATTAAGCTATTTTCTGCCATGATTAGTTGCAAAACTCTGTAGTTTTAAGGTGTTGGATGTTTTATGGACGATTGATTGTTTGATTTAATTCTTAAATGCATTGATTGTCATTTTCTTCTAAATTCCAACATCTATATTATGCATTTATTTTCCCATGAATGTGTTAAATTTTATATTTATTGCTTTGTTTGAAAGAAAGGGTCGTAAGTTGGACGTTGGAGTTTAGATATATATTTCTCTATGTGCGAAAGTGATAGGGGAGTGTATGAGGTCCATGATGGGTTATGTATATGTCGCTTTTAATTTCTTACTACGAGACGTCGAATAGGGAGCTATTTATGAGGGTCAGTGGACCTCAAGAGGGAGAAGCCTGAGTTTATAAACCCTAGACTTACAAAATTGGCACTTGAATGCATCACTTGAGTTTAATTAATTAGGTAATTGCATCATAAAGAATGCCAACACCGTAGAACTACTTTATCCCTCAAATTCCCACATATTACATGTCGTTAGTGTGCTCCACTTACTTGCTTTCTTAGATTAGATTTGTTGCTTAAAGTTCGTTTCGGTAGATAAAATTGAAAGGATTAATCGATAACTAAGAGAATTGAAATCTCGATCTCTAGAGAACGATACCTGCTCTAACGATCATTTTATTTACTATGATTAACTCGTGCGCTTGCGGCGATGGATAGTTGGCTGCGATCAAGTTTTTGGCACCGTTGTGAGGGATCAACATTTTTTTTTTAATTGAGAAAACGTTGTCGATCTTACTTTAGGGTGTAAATTATTTTTTTTACTTGTTTTGTGTTTGGTGCATGCGGCGTGTGAGAAAAGCTAACCATGTTCATTTTGACCCAGAAGTTGATCGAACATTTAGGAGAAATTAAGAGAGAATAGGGCGGAGCCGATCAACATGATTAAGCAATAGGGAGCTGTGAGTTTAATTAGAGATTATTTCCAATCCTCCGTTTCTACAGCTCAACTAGGGATAAGACATGCACCCTTGGAAGTGAATAATTTTGAGCTTGAGCTAGGATTGATCAAGATGGCTCGAGAGAGTTCCTTTTGAGGACATCCCACTAAAGACCCCCATAAACATATTCGATAATTCTTGAAGATTTGCATTACTATCAAAATAAGTGGTGTTTCGACTAATTCCATTAGCTTATGTTTATTACCCTTTTCTGTGTAGGATAGAATGAAGAATTGGTCGGAGACACTACTAGCTGGGAGAATAAACATGTGGGGTGAGTTGGCTCAAGCATTCCTAAGCAAATACTTCCCACCATTGAAAACTCAAAGGCTTAGAACTAAGATCGACCATTAGGCAAGACAAGACTGAATAACTATTTGTGGCATGAAACTACTATAAAGAGCTCCTGAGGAAGTGTCCTCAGAACGATTACCCAGATTGACTGCAAATTCATTTATTTTACAATGGGTTAACCTGTTCTACTAAATCGATTCTTGATGTAGCTGCAGGTGGTTCAATCTTTTCCAAGACAGTTGAGGCATCCTACACACTGTTGGAGGATACGGCTACCCCGAGCTACCATTGGGCTTGCAGAGAGATTTGCTGCTAGAGCACTTGGACTACATGAGATCGAGGAGGTAAGTACTCTTAAAGCACAAATGGCTATGCTAATTAATGCTTTGCAAAATTTGACTATGCTAGGAAAGCCTCAATTGATTGCATCTATGGCGGTTGACAACAACACTGGTGTTCGATCGGTCTCCAACAGATGCCAGAAACTTGATCGTCACCCAGTGCGATGCCCCACAGTGTACGAGTCAGTTTTAGTATAGCGAATATGAGTGTCGAGTGTCGTCCTTGGGATTGGGTTTCTAGCTTGATTGATTACCACAAATAATTACACCTCATTTTATCTAGGGAAACCACTAACAAAAAGGGAATCTAAGTTATACTACTCCTACTTTTAGATAGGTGGAGGAAACATAAGGAGAACGTGCCTCGACTCTAATTGCTATGCTCATGACCCTAAACTTTACTAATGCCAGACTTCCCTATCACCATGCAATTATAAGCTGGGTTTAACTAATGTTCGGCTTCCTCTCTCGAGCTCAGCTAGTCTCTTACTAAACATCCAGACTCAACCTCTCGGTCTGTTACCCACACATCTAGCAAGCCATTACGTACTACCCACCGATTACTACCCTTAGTAGACCCATTGTGATCCAATCCTCTCTCGAGCTCAGGGTAAACCTGCTTGTCATCACAGTTCACAACAGGCCCACTAGAGATAATAACACATGCTTCTCTAAAATAGACATCCCCTCCTCTCGGTTTACGTTAGCCTACTACAGTCATGCAATCGAGTTCTAATCTAGGCCCTACTTTCTCAAGCTAGGACTTAAATCATGCATCAATCTAATCCTTGATCAGAAGATTAAACAGCATTAAGCATACAATTTCATGAATATTCACAAGGATAAGAAAAAGTCCATAAATTAATAAAGCGATAAACAGAGTCACAATTTGTTACAACGAGTCAAGGATGAATTCTGCCACTCAAATTCACAACTAAAACAGACATCCCAAAGAATAACACAAAATGAAACAATTATAGAAAAAGAGGAAGAAAACTCCCAAAGACGCGTGCCAAACTCGTTCCCGACGTAAGACCCACAATCTCGAGCCTCAAATCGCTCTAGGGACTCCATGGGAAGCTCTCTCTCCTTCTAAAACACCATGATCAAAATTGTGCTCTCGGTTCTCCAAATGGCCTCCACCTTTTCAGATGACAAAATGAACTTAAAAAGAGCATTCTGCCAGCAGCGTTGAGACGCCATAAGTTAGCATCTCAACACTGCCTCATGTACGGTCAAAGGCATGCGACGCATCTAAAATTTAGGGCGACAAATGATGACAGCGTTTAGACATTGAAGGACAGCGTTTTAACGCTGATGCGGGCTGCAGCAGGATGGGCGCGCGTGTGGGCGTGCAGTGTTGAAGACTGCATCGAGAGGCATCTCAACATTTGTCATACGTGTGGCTGGCTGGAGGCGTGCGTGCATGGGGGGGCGTCGAGCAGGGCGCTGAGCGGCTTTGGGGGAGGCTGGCATCAGGTTGGCAGGGGCGCACGCAGGCGTGCGGCTGTGCGTGATGTTCTGCGGCTTCGAGACGCCATTGAACAGCGTCTTGACGCTGTTGATCCAAACTCTAGAAATCCAGAAATTCCAGCGTCTCAACGCTTGGGCATAGCGTCACGACGCTGCCTCCTTGCGTCCTTTGTATTTTTGGCCTCCTTTCTTCTTTCCTTAGCCAAAATTTTGTCTTCTTAAGCTCGTTTCTTGACCCGAACAACCCCGAATTCATCATTTCATCAAATTAAGCTCGGTACCTACAAATTAACATAAAAACACATGAAAGCACCGAAATTACAGAACAAAACTAGCTAAAACTAAGCCTAAGGATAGCACACTTTCATGTGCTATCAGCGGTGTACCATTCGTATCCTACTTGGGAGAAGCCTCAGTTGTTGCAAGCCAACTACATGAACAAGAGCTATAGATTTCTAGGAGCCCAGTAGAATCAATTTGGAGTCCAAAAGGACCAGCTACCCACCCACTACTACCCAGGTATTTGCAATCATGAAAAGTTTTCATATGCTAACAAGAATGTTTTGAATCCCCTAAGTTTTACCTCTACTCAAAGCTACAACTTGAGAGGAAACCGCCCTTGGAGGACATGTTGGCTACTTTTATCACGGAATCTAGAAACTAGACTACCAACCTAGAAAATAAAGTGGACAGCCAAGAGAAGGCAGTGAAAAACATGGAGACTTAGATCAGCCGCGCCACCATTCCCAATTCGATGCACAGAGGCAAGTTCCTGAGAAATACTGAGGTAAACCCTAGCGAACAATGTAATACCATAACCCTGAGGAGTGGTAAGATTTCGAAGGAGTTTGAAAAGAAGGAGGCCAACAATATTGAAGAGAAGAAGAAAGAGAAAGAAAAAGTTGAGGAGACATCTAAGGAGGCACCCAAATTGTCGTCATTAGGGAAATATTTTGACCTTGTCCCTGTTAATCTTAATGTCATCCCCTACCCTCAACATTTTAGAAAGTAGATGCTAGATGCTCGATTTTCTAAATTTCTTGAGATCTTTAAAAAGCTGCACATTAACATACCTTTTGTTGATGCTCTTGAACCAATGCCAAATTATATGAAGTTTCTAAAGGAGATCATGTGTTATAAGAAGAAATTTGAGCAGTATGAAACTTTGAACCTGACAGAGAAATGCAATGCGATAATACAAAAAAAATTGCTCGAGAAGTTAAAGGATCCAGGGAGTTTTATTATTTACACTATTGGCAATATGTTTGTTAATTGTGCTTTATGTGATTTAGGAGCTTCGAATATTTTAATGGCTCTGTCTATTTACAGGAGATTGAACTTAGGTGAGGTACAACCCACCACGATATCACTGCAGCAAGCAGATTAGTCCATTTCTCGCCCTCGAGATATAGTGGAGGACATTATTGTCAAGGTCGACAAATTGGCTACAATTCTTGGAAGACAGAGGTACTCATCATTCTTGGAAGACCATTTTTTACCACAGGAAGGACCCTGATAGATGTCAGCAAGGTAAACTAACCTTGAGGCTGGACGAAGACGAGGTAAAATTTAACATTTATCGAACCATGAAACACCTTGTTGAGGTTAGTAAGTGTCTTAGAGTAGATGTTGATAAATCTGCTGCTAAATCTGATTGCTCTATGGCTTCTACTGTAGGTGAAAAGAATAGCATGTTGAAATCTACTTATGCTAGCCTAGGCAAATTGCATGAAGTTGAACTTATCATCTATACCCATGCTTCTATTTCTATTTCTGAATGTGTTGGATATGCTAGAAAAAATTCTATGAATGTATTGCATGATGAAAAGCTTGAAAATGATGGTAAACCTCTCGATTAAAAATTGAAACCCCAACATGTGCATTTTAGGTATGCCTTTTGTGATTCTTCTACTCTTTTTATTATACCTGCAAGTGTGAGCAGAGTAGAAGAAAATATTTTTCTAAATGTGCTTCGCAAGATAAAGAACAAATGCGAGGAGGCCAACTGGATTCAGGGCATGATGGTGAACAACTCAATAATTTGATGTCTCGTCTTACTTGAGATGTTAAATCAAGCGCTTCTTGGGAGACAACCCTATCATATTTCTCTTCTTTACTTTGTTTGTTTTTTTGTTTAGTTGTTCTTTTTGTGAGCCTAGCTGTTCTTTGAATTTTGCTATATATATCCCTTTTTTGAGGAGCCATAGCACAACCATACTCAGTCCACTTGCCTCTTGATCTAGCCCAATAAAGCGTCACAGCAAGTGTACGGGTCGATCGTAGTAATAACGGCCCAAGACGCCGAGTATCGTCCTCAGGATATCGTGTTCTTTAATTTTCCTAGTTATCAACTAATTCTTTCGATTTTATCTAGGGATCTCAAGGTCATGCAGTAGTAGAATTTAGAAAACAATAAAGGAAACTTGCTAATTGGTGAAGAAAATCGAGGGAATGACAATTTTAGGGTGGTTGGTGTTTATTTTTATCGACCCAATTAAATAGTCAATTAATTATTCAAATGCATTTCTTTTACCTTTTTGCCTAACTCTAGAATTTCATAAGTTCGGATTTCCTCTCTCTAGCTCAACCACCCTCAATTGATTAGTCTAATTCAATTTCTTGCAATTAAACTAACAATTGGAAACAAAATATTCATCAACAACCCCACACACTCTCCAATCACTCTCGTGCATACCAGAATTCGTGTTCAAATCCCAAGGCCTAATTTATCACCCTCTCTCTCAAGCAAGATAATAAAAGCTAGCAGCTAACAATCAATGGACATTTAATTCTGAGGTATTTAATGCTGGAATTTGAAAAGCAAGTAGAAAATTCAATGCATTCTATAAAGAATCAACAAATTTAATGGGTCTTTAAAATCCCAACACCCTAAAACTCAAATAAATTAGCTCCTATACATCATGAATCAGTATAGAAACATCCAAAAAAATCCCACATAATGGACAAGATACTGAAAATAAAAGAGAAGAGAAGACTCTCGAATGAATTCCACACCGTTTTCGTGTGGGAAAGTTTCCCGAGGTGAGATACCCCAATCCCGAGCACTCTAAGACCTCCCCCCAACCTTCCAGAACAGTAGCGTGATCAATTTCTGTCAAAACCCATCGAAAATGGCACCAAAAAATGTTCCTCCGACCGTAATTGCGAAAGTACACATTTATACTAAACTGCCGACAGTGTTGAGACGCTATAATTCAGCATCGCGACGCTGGTCAGAAGAATTTTTCCAAAACGTGCATTTTGGGCGAGGTCAAAAACAAATCAACAGCGTTGAGACGCTGTCCTTGTGAGGCAGGGGCAGGGCGAACACGTTGGGTAGGAGAGGCACTAGCGCTTGGCGGCATTGAGCTGGTGTCGAGGCAGCGTCGCTCGTACGGATGCACATTTTGGGGGGGGGGGTGATGCGTGCTGCAGTGAGGCTGTCTTCAACAATGTCGCAATGCTATTGGATAGCATCTTGACGCTCGACACTTCCAGATCAAGATTTCTAGATTTTGGCGTTGAGACGCCCAATGATAGCTTTTCAACACTGCCTCTCGGGTCTGCACTCATTTAGGCCCCATTTCTTCATTACTTAGCTGTTTTAGCTCATCTTATACCAGTTTTTTGACCCGATCATCCCCAAAATCATATTTTTTTTCTAATTATGCTCGGTAGCTACAATTTAAAATAAAAACACGTGAAAGCACTGAAATTATCGAACAAAACTAGCTAAAATCAAGCCTAAGGATAGCGCATTTTCGTGTGATATCACCTCTCATGTTGTGGACGGTCTCACCCTCCAGGCCAGTACTGTTTACTCTCTTGCTTTTTCTTTCTTTTTTATGCATTGAGGATAATGCCTGATTTAAAGTTTGGGGTAGTATGAGCTATCATAAGTACTGTGTGCTTGGTAAATTATAATGCTTTGTGAATTGTGTGCTGAGCTCTTCAATTTGTTGTTGATTGAGAATGATTTAAGTTTTGGTTAAATTTTTTTGATTTGAATGAATGATTGCCTGAGTTGTGTGATGAAAAGTAGAACTTTCCATGCTTCCTTGTTGAGGACTTTGAGAATCTATGATTTTCTTTGATGTGTATGTGAGTTGAAGTAGTCGAAATTAGAAGGCATATTTCAGATGTGAGTCATGTTGAAATCATTCTTTGATTCCCTTGTTTTTGAGCACATATTCCTCTTGTTTAGGGTCCTGAAGGCATAAAGTGTCGTTAATGAGGTTATGCTTCAGATGTCTCCAAATAGTCTAATTATTGGATAAATGGACTTCTAGGTTAAGTAGCATGTGCTGAAAAAGTGTGTCTAAAGAGGTTACTCCTCCTTTCTTAATGTGCAAGTAATTAGGGGCACTCATGACACCCGTGGGTTGTCTTTGCACTAAAAGCACTGAAGGAAAGTGAGTATTGTCCTAAGATAGATGTGCTGCTCGTAGTTGGAAATCCAGCACCTAAGAAGTGGCGATAATCCAAAATGAAGGTAGCACATCTTGATTAGGCTCCTATTTAAGCAGAAGAGAATGGTTTGATGTATTGCTCGTAGTTGGATATCCAGCACTTGAGAAGTGAGGGTAAGCCATAACGAAGCTGATACATCCTCCCCTTTTGGTAAGAAAGAAAAGAAAGGAAAATAAGGAAAAATAGAGCAAAGCAAAGAAAAAATGGCAAAGAAAGAAAAAGTTTTCGTTAAGCTACTTTAAGTTAGAATCCTTCACTTAACAATGCTTTAGTGCCAAAGTAGGGGCAGCCTAGGAAAAATCTTATGAAATGCACTCTAGGCTTATAATGACTAGAACGGGATGGAATTGCACACACACACACAAGGGATGAAAAGAATTGTTCTTGAACTTTCTCATTGATAGAATGTGCTTAAACATTTCTTCTATTGTGCCCATTATATTTCATTGTGCATTGAGATAGGAGTCTGAAGCATGCAAGTATTGAAGTTCTCTTATGTATCTTGTGTTTTGTTTTTGCTCGGGAATAGAAAAACTCTAAGTTTGAGGTAGTTGATAGCATTTAAAAAGTGTTGTTTTAAGACCTTAGATTTAGTAGTTTTGTGGGCTTTCATGTGTGCTTTGATGCTTTATTTATTTATTTTGTAGGAACCGAGCATTCTTAGACAAGAATATGGATCCAATATTGCTCTAGTTGAAAAACGAGTCTGAGAAGGGAAAATTCAACTAAGGAATAAAGGAATGGAGTTAAAAAGAGCCAAACCTTAAGAGCATAACGTCTCAACACTGAGCTAGGGCATTGAGACGCTCAAAAGAGGAAGAGAAGCTTGCAGTCAACCGAAGGACAAGACAGACATCTCTATGCCATAACTAGCCGCATGCATGCACGTGCGTGCCCCTTCCCTCATTCGAAGTAACGTCAAGACACTACGCCACATTTGTTCACCCTAATGATGATTCGTCGCGTCGTTTTGTGTGTTGCATTTAGGGCTATGTCAAGTCTCAATGCTGTCGCTTGGGTACAAAAGCAAAAATTTATTTTAGGTTTCAAGGAGTTCGATTTTTGGATCGTTTTCTAATGCGATTGTCTAGAGGATGGAGCAGCTTACACCTAGGCTTACATGCTAGAGTTGAGGAAAGATCTCTTTAGTGTTCAGGGTGAAAACCAAGAGCATACGAGTCGGTTCGAAGCTCGTGACAGAGAAACATTGATCGAGGAGTCCTCTTTTCTCTCCTTTTTATTGTGTGAACTATTGTACTGGATTGTATTGGGCTATTTTTTGCTATGATTAGTTGCAAAACTCTGTAGTTTTAAGGTGTTTGATGTTTTGTGGACTATTGATTATTTGATTTAATTCTTGAATGCATTGATTACCATTTTCTTCTAAATTTCAACACCTATATTATGCATTTATTTGGCCAATGAATGTGCTAAATTTTGTATTTTAGCTTTGTTCGAAAGAAAGGGTCGTAAATTAGACATAAGAGTTCAGACATATGTTTCAATATGTGCCAAAGGGATAAGCGAGCTTATGGAGTTCGTGATGGGTTATTTATATGCCTTTTTTAATTTCTTATTGCGAGACATCAAATAAAGAGTTATTTGGGAGGGTCGGTGCACCTCAAGAGGGGGAAGCCTGAGTTTATAAACCTTATACTTAGAAAATTGGCACTTGAATGCATCGCTTGAGTTTAATTATTTGGTTAATTGTACCGTAAACAATGCCAACACCCTAGAACTACTTTATAACTCGAATTCCCATCGATTACATGCCCATTAGCTTGCTTCGTTTACTTGATTTCTTAGATTTGATTCGTTGCTTAAAGTTTGTTTCCCTAGATAAAATTGTAAGGATTAATCAATAACTAAAAGGCTAGAAATTTCGATCTCTAGAGGACGATACTCGATCTCACTACTGTTTTACATACTACGATTGACTTGACACTTGTGGCGATGCATAGTCGAGTGCTATCAGGTTGTTAGACATCGAAGAGGCCATTAGATTGTCCTATTAAAGAAGCATTCCAGTGTCGAGGGCCACTACTATGCAGTTGGAGACTGTTCATAGGAGTGAAGGTGGCCGACCCTTTTTGGATAAAGAACTAGAAGGCGCAGTGGTTTTATGTGTCCACGAGTAGCTCGCCCGAGGTCCCAATCGAGATTGAGGTGTCTGGTAAACAATTCTGTTAGAGCTCGATTGAGGTCCCACCTTTGACAACTTTTTGACCTATTTGCCTTTATGTACAGATCTTCTGAAGTCTCCCACCTTTGACACTTCACATGCCGTGGTGGGTATCGTGTCCCAATTGACTGCGACAACGTGCCACAGTGATCGGCTTCTGCATGAGAACAAACTACTCAAGTTCAAGCTTTTCCTACAGTACTCTTTATTTCTTTGTTGTTTTCAATGCCCTAGTATTAGTGCCTAAGGTCTTTACTTGCTTATTATTTAGTCGACAGGGATCCATAATACCTTCGTGCATTACCTTTGCAGGCCTAACAAGCACTCGTAGACTGAGGATGCTGGCCTATCGAACACTTGTTTTAGTGTAGAGGTGCCCCCAGCACCCCAAGCCGTTGCAGTTGTTGAGCCTGCTAGACACATCATGCCTTTGGCGGTTCTCCCAACCGAGGCGGTTCTCGCTTCTTCTGCTAGGAGGGTCGATCGCAATCCAGCTTTATCACACACAGGCACCCATTGTGCCTCTTCCTTTTTCATTGGAGATGAAGCTACGCCTCGTGATCTCCTCGAGATCTCACTATTGTATGATTCGGAGGAACCCAATCGTGGGGCTGCGGTGGAGGTGGCCTTTGAGTTTGGCATCTCTCTACTAGAGTGGCCTGAAGAGTCCGAGATGCAAACCCAAGCTTGTGATATGGTGAAGTCCATCCTTGATTGAACTTTGTTCGAGGACGACAAAGATTGGAGCAAGGAAGACGAGGTAATGGTGAAGGGGGTCCGTAAGCTTGTTAAGGTTAGTCCATTCTCCCTTCCTCTTGTAGTTTACTGCATACTACTTCTAAGTTGCGTTCCTCATTTCCACAGAGGCTTGTTACCGTTTGCTGTGGGGCAATCATCTTTGGATTCAAACTCCAAGAATGATCTCACTTGAATGTGAGTGAGGGGGCCCAGATCCGTGTGGTAGAGGAGGGGCACAGGTCGACTGAAATAGCCAAGAAGTGGTCTGAGAAGGCTCGACATAAGGCGAGGGCTAACATTGAATCTCGTCTCTTGACAGCGACAAAGAAGGTTGAAGGACTAAAGAAGAAGTTCGAGGGGTTGAAAATAGAACTTGTGATCTTTCGTTTGAAGGTCGAGGGCCTAAAGCTTGAGGTGAAGGTCCCTAAAGAGGTAGAAGAGGACTACTAGAACCGCATTGTAGATCTCAAGTGAACTAGGCAAACTCGAATCTTCTTATCAAGTCCTTCGAGGAGCATCTTGGCACCTCAGAGATACAGAAGAGCTGGGCGAAGGCTTGCCCTAGAGAAAACTGCACAGCAATTCCCTTTCCTAGACCAGCAGGTCGTCAACGATGCTTTCTATGCCAAGTAGAAGTGCCTTGCTAAGGAAATGGCTGGCAAAGTGGATGTCGAGATCGACTCGAAGAGGAGATCGTCGACGCTAGATTTGGAGTCGCTGTGCCTCCACCGAACAATGCTAAAGTTGGAGCCGTTGTTCCTCTACTGTGTTACTGTAGCAAGCGACGTGCTTGACCACCTCAAGGATATCCTGACATAGGCGTCGCCCGAGCTAACTTAGGACTTGCACTTTCTTTCCTTTTCTTTTCTTCAGAATTGATTGTACCTCAGACCTCGTTCTTTTTTTAATAGAAAGAAGGCCTTTGACCAACTGACATGTCTTCATGTTACTTTTGTGTTTAATTTTTTGTTGCCTCACCTGGCCTGTCTCGTCCTACTTTCCAGGTCTTTCCAGGTCCTCGATTTTGACCTCAGGTGGGACAGGGTTTTGATCTAGCATGTCTTGCTATGATAAAGTTGTCGAGCTGGCGCTTTGATAACTATCCAAAAGAGGATTATTTTGCTTACAAACCTACATCTTTGATTGACATTTGTAGGATGCTAGCATGAGGAAAGCATGAAAGAAACGTTAAACTTATCATATTCTTATAATTTGCCTTCATGAATTGCTTAGAAGTAATTAAATGGATAGATTACTAAATTATGGATTCTATCGTTAGCAGATAGAAGGAATCAACAAAAGCTTAGAAAGGGCGAAACTCGGTAGCATTATACCCCCACAAAATGCTACACATCTCGACTAGCAGAGTATTCCTCAGAATCTGCCAGTGTACAGACTCCGATTCGATGGGATGCATGTGACGTCCAAGAAAGGCGCAAAATATCTCATTCTTACACGTGGGACGCTAGAAGGTTGTCAAGGGTTATTTCACTACACTATTTAAGGCAAAGAAGCACAAAAATGTAGGGTTAGTCACTAAAAAAGAAGGAATAAAATAGAGAAAAGGAAGAATCCTCTCGATAAAAAGAATCAAGCCTCTCCAAAGAACCCAGCTGCCTCGCTGTCTTTTGTGCCTCAACGCTTTCATTTTCTACTGCTTCACTTTTGTTTGCATCTTTTAATTCTAGTCATTTTTTTTGCAGCTCAAGCTCGTAGACTTGCATTTATTTAAGCAATTACTCAAGCATTAATGTATGTTTACTGTTTTGCCATTTTCGTTATTGAGTTGTAGCTAAAACCCCCTATGGGTAGTTGATGATAGCCGTGTATAGCTAACACTTTACTGCTGTCATTTTTGGTAAATGAAATACATTCTTCTTTTATTCTTTTCATCCTTATTTGATGTGTGTCGTGAACTCCCCAACTGGTCGCTGGTAGTTCATGTTAGTTAGTGTTGCTGCTGAAAGGTAGAGGACTAGCCGAAATTGAATGAAAAGATGTAGTAGCGGTGGAGAAATTTATCTTCGTAAACACAGTAGACGTAGTGGTGAACTATAAACAAAAGGGTAACGAGTTAATAGAACATCAAGCCTGAGTTTAGACATAAATCAGGCTTGTTTCACAGTATTTGGTGCTCGACAGAGTGGATGTACAGATAAACCTGTTTACAGAAAGTGTTGTTTCATTTCCAGAAAAGGCTGCAGCATAGTGTCGCTTTACTGCACAACATATCATCAACTACCCTCTTTTATTATCCTGTTACTAAATCATTTGTTTATTGCTTATTCATCATTTTATCCCCCAAAAACATTTAAAGTAATCTCACTCCCTCATTCTTTTGAGTCAACATTGTTTTGGTTGTAAATCTCTTGCCTATTAAAGTTGCATTAATTGTAAAAGCCATATATAGATTTACTAAGCTCCTGAGGTTCGATATCTCAAAATACTCCAATATTACTTGTGATTTCTTATACTTGAGCATGATTTATCTTCATTTCTAGCATTATTCTGCATATCTGAAGTATAATTTCATTAATACTAAGAAGACAACACGCTTTCAACCCAAGTGCAAGCGATCTCTTCGGTTTTAGCAATCGCCAGTTTCCGATACATCGCCACTTTTCGAGGCAGTTGTGGCCTACTTAAAAGGCCATTTGCCTCCATTTTCTTCACCTCACTCAAACTCCTTTCCTCTTCTCCTCGGATGTTTGGCACCGAGATTAGAGCCGGGTGATTTCCCAATTGGAGCATGAGAGTCGCATCCCAAACCCATCCCCTTTTGAGCAAGAGTGCCTACTCAGTTCAGTTCTCGGTAGCATGGAGGCCATTGCGGCTGAGAACAAGGTCTTGGAATCTTACTGAATGGTTCATATAGACTGGGAAGGAGCCACCTATCAACGTCGTCTTGCTGCTCATAAGGCGGTTCAAGCTTGGTTGGCAAGAAAACTTTGGCTGGAAAACAATCTTAGGTTCAATTTCAACCTCCAACTTCGTACAGTCAAGGTTAAGCTTGAGATCGCCCATGACAAGAAGATCATGGCCCAACCGGCGGAGGTGGGGGTGTAAGGGCGTCCATGTTGACATTGTACAAGCAACATCAGCAAGGATGACCTGAGTAGCCATGGATTAGTTAAAGGGAGGTCGGCGTAGCCCGGAGGGGCTCAGGTGGTGGTGGTGGTTGATAACTCTCCAAAAGAGAGTTATTAGGAGTTTTTTAGGCTAGATTTCATCCCTTTATTGAAGTAAATTATCTTTGATCGATGGAGTAATTGCTTGATTTATCTTTGTTTTGCATATAGGACTTTTGAGACCTTCATATTGTTGCATCATTCTATTTATGCCAACATTTGAAAGAAATAAAATTAAATTAGGGTTAATTACTGCTGATTCTTCATATTTTTTTTAGTATATAAATGATGGAGCATTATTTTAGTTGAATTATTGATTGAGAAATTCTGGAGCAAAACACACAGAGATCTGCGCAAAATAACGGAATTTCAAATATGGAAACAAATCTTTCTTTTGCGAAATTAATAAACCGTTAGATGCAAGCTACATGGGCAATTTAACCTAATAGGTTTCCTAATCACAGCGGAAAGCCTATAAATAGAAAAGGAGGCCGCCAAAAGGAGGAGTTCGATTAGTTCCGATTGAAAAATTCGCTTCTTGAAGTTTAATTTTCAATTTCAATTTTTAGTCTTTTCCTTCCACAAGAATTTCATCTATCACTGTTGTTATTGTTCTTTGAATTCATGTAGAGTAGAGCTTGAAGAAGACAAAAACTCCATTGACGCCTGAAGCAAAAAAGTGATTCTTGCATCAGTTTTCGTGGAGCAACTGATTTCTGCAGTTCTTTATAGTTTTCTTTTATTATGAACTTGTTTATTTCATTTATGTGTTGCTTTTTTTTATTTATCTTAGCATTAACTAATCATCGTTAGGTGAGGATTAAGGAAAATGTTGTTGAACTGATTTAAGATTTGAAGTAAAGTTTGTTGCATTGAATTGTTTTATAAGTGTTCTTATTGTTTAATATTTATGTCTGCCTGGCCAATATGCATAAATAGCTTCTCCATGTTTTGGGATAAAATATGAGGTGTAGATTGCTTTTAAAATACATTAGCCTCTAGATTAGGTTAATTGTTGGCTAAGTAAGGAGGTTAGGGATAATCACTCATCTAATGCATAAAAACAATAAGTTTAACTCATATAGGTTAAGAGAATTTACTTAAAATAACTAGGAGATTTGGGAGGATTCTGAGACTATTGTTGTGTGATTCGATCCTGCAATTCTTTTGCTCCAGCATTCTACTTTAGAAAAAATAACATGTTACCTTAATCTGAACCTATTCATTCTCATTGTTTCAACCGTAAAAGCATTCTTTTTATTCTATCATTTAATTTAAGTCAACATTAGTTATAAAAATTCATAAAATAATTATCTTTTGTTATTCTTTGAATTCACTAAGAGATTAGCTCAAGATAGTTCAAAATCTACCATTAATCCCATTGGAGACGATATAAATACTTATCACTTGCTGCAAACTGTGTACACTTGCACATCGCTTTGTGTGTTTTTTTTATTTCTCACATCACACACACACAACAATGGTTGCAGGGTGTCGCTCTCCTAGGTTGGATCCTAGCTTGCCATCTGTTAAATTTAAGTTGAAATAGCTTGCATCTATACAATCCCCTTAGCTAAATCACACTTTAAGTGCAAGTGTACACCAGAAGTTGTAGTAATGCAAGGTCGATCCACAGGGATGAGCTAACAAAAATCAACTTTTAAGCCACTAGTTTAGGAGAATTTTAGTAACCAATATTAAAAGTTGTTTAAGAGACTAAAAATGACAAATAACAATTAGGAAAATATGCAAAGGATGCTAAAGAGAAAACACTTTATTCAAAGTTGAGTAGACATGCTCAGGTTAGGGATTTTAATGTGCTCAATACTACAGGATGCTACAGCAAAACTGACGCTGTCAAAATAACACAAAATAGCTACAGCAAAACTGACACTGTCAAAATATACTCTTTCCAAAGCTATACATCAAGGATTCATTTCCATGTCCCCTAAACTTTAGTGCACAAGTGTTCATTGGTGTGAATTAGGTGGAGGTTATTCCTAACTCTCTCACAAATTCGTTAAATGTCTTTTAGTAATTCCTTTCCCAAGTTTATACTGAAAAGAAAATTGTAAAGGTGGTCAATCAATACAATTAGATAAGAAATTCAGTCATTAGCAACCATTAGAGATAGCCAAGGGCTGCTATAAACAACCCTTATAACAGTTTAGCACAAATTATCCCTAACCCTTGCCTCAAGCTATTTAGTTTATGCTTAAGATAAAGAAATAACAAACTACTAATGTTAACCAAAATATGCTTCAGCAAAAAGAAAGAAATAAACAAGACTTCAGAATTTAAGAATTACAACCCGAAAGCTATAAAACAAATAACGAGGAAATGAGGCAAAAAGAAGTAGAAGAAAAGTTGTAGAAAAGTCTTCTTCCCAAAAGTGGCTTTCCTCCAAGACCTTGTCCCTTTATCCCTTGGTCTCCCCTTTCCTTTCTCAGCCAAATCTTCCTTGAAAAACCAAATTTCATTTTCTTGAAGGCGAAAAAATGAATGTTGCCCATATTTGGGGGCTATCCTCTTCCTTTTATATCACTTTCCTTTTCTGTCTATTTGGACAACCATTGAGGTTTATTTGACCAACTTATCCACGTGGAGCTCTTCCCTTAGCTATTTTTTCCAGCTTTCCACGTGTCACTGCAAGCTCAATTAATGAATTTCCACGTCACTGCACTTTACTCTCAAGTCAACAATGCCACAAGAAATTTCTACTGTCAATAGAATGCTACAGCAAAATTAGCAAATTATCAGAGATTAGTAATGAAATTTTCATAAAGTTAATGTAATAAGCCAATAGTTCTATCATTCCCAAATTATTAGTTCAAAGTAAAACATAAGAGATCAACATCTAAATTTAAGCTCATGGATCACAATAGAAAAGTGTATTGCTCAGAAATAAGCCAATTTCGACCACTCTTAACTCTTCTCCTAAGAGTTAACACCAGTTGAATATGAAGCCCACTCTAATAAGGGTGGATCTCGGTGACATGCAGAGGTAGAGAAGATAAACGAAGGTCGGCGTCTTATTATCCTTATGCGACTTCTTGCAAATTTCGAGAAATTTCTCACCACCTCATACCTTATACTCTTTTGTTTAGACTTTGCGCTAGGCTCATAGATCGTCTTGTAAAGGACTCTAGGGTTGTACTTTGAGTTGTGAATAAAACAAGTTTTCATTTATCAACTTGTCTCTTCCTCCTTAGGGTTCAATTTATCATTAAGCTCGTAGGTCATCGAATATATCATGGATAAGACAAGCTTTTCTTGTATTTGTCTTAACTTTTTAACTTGAACTCGAATGACTCGCCAGCCTGACGAGCTTCCCTTAAAAATCAAATGGCAAGGTTTTTGTGAACCTGGGCAAAACTTTTAGTTCAAGTGTTTATGTCCAAACATGCTAGTAGTGGGGCCTTCATTTGAGAGGACCTCGATTAACACTGATGTTTGTCTCAAATCTAACTCATTTTATTTAATGCCAAGGAACAATGAAGGGACGGGCTCCCATTATAGAGGGGCGTCTGAGTACATCAAATTATCAAGGAAAGTAAAGCTTAAGGTGTTTGGCATTCCATAGATGAGGTAAGATCCTCCCATCTAGGTCTACGAGCATATAAGAACCTGGTTGTCGGACCTCATTCACCTTGTACTGGCCTTCTAAAGAGTTTTCTAGGGCACCTGCCTTCTAGAGGACGCGACGTAGGATGAGGTCGCTCACTAGGAACCGTCTGATTTTTACCCGAGAATTGTAATACCTCGTCACTCGCCATTTGTATTTTGTTTGATGAAGCTCCGAGCTCCTAACTTCAACTAGGAGGTCAAGTAACATGCATAGGTGCTAGTCGTTCGTTTGCTCATTGAATGAATGCCCCCATAGAGTGGGGTAGTCTGACCTCGACAAGGACCACCGCCTCAGACCCAAATACGAGAGAGAAGTTTGTCTCATCTATTGAGGTGCGCAGAGTGGTGCGGTATGATCATAAAACAACTGGGAGCTCTTCCACCCATTCGCCTTTGATGGCCTCGAGATGGGTCTTTAGCCCCCACTTAATGATCTTGTTATGGCTTTGACCTGGCCATTGGCTAGGGAATGTGTTGGGGATGACGTGAATGAA
Source organism: Telfairia occidentalis (assembly GCA_026257165.2). Lineage (NCBI taxonomy): Eukaryota > Viridiplantae > Streptophyta > Magnoliopsida > Cucurbitales > Cucurbitaceae > Telfairia > Telfairia occidentalis. Next base: position 17,982 of record JAOANK020098922.1, read on the forward strand.
GGGATTGATTCCTAATTTCGAAAGCATTTGATCGCTTTTTGTCTTTGAGATCGAGAAGGAGAAAACCAAAATTAATTTACAGGAAAAATAAAATAAGATCAAGCAGACTATAGGGGTTTGGGAAATTAGCTTTTGTAGAATACCTATCTTCTTCAAATCACGAACCTTTTTCCTTTGTGAAAAACTTTAAGAACACCACCAGTTGGCTACCTCGCTATGCCTCACAGAGGACCAATTTAGGATTGTGGGATCCTAAATTTTTTTCTTTTAGGAGAATTTGATCGAGAGAATTTTGAGAGAGAGATTTGTTTCTGGCTAGATCATCACATATTTATGCATTTTTTTTTAGTTCAACATTTGTAGGGATAGAGGATCGAACCATCGACCTCTACGATGGTAGTACATGCCTTTATCCACTGAGCTATACTCGAATTGGCCATATTTATGCATTTAAATGATATTAAAATGCATATCTCTCTTATAACCTATACTTTTAATATGAATTCAATTCATATTAATTTTACTATATAGTTTTAATATGAATCCAATTCATATTAATATTTGAATCTTG
>JAOANK020099136.1:0-18546 GCA_026257165.2 Telfairia occidentalis
GGGTTATTTTTTAAACAACTTTCTTTATGTTTTGGTCATTTTCAATAGAGAGAATATTGTTGGTTACTAGTTAGCTTGATGTAACCAACAATATTTTTTTTAATTTAAATTAATCCAAAAAATCGATGACTGACACTACCTGATGCTAAAAACAATCGTGGAAAAGTAAATTAAAACGAATTGAACAACAACGAATGAACTTTTAATGTCAGACGTGGATTTTTAATGTCGGATAGTTTTGGTGTCGGACACTTACAATGTGGGACACTTACAATGTCGGACAGATATTTAATGACGGCTTTGCCCGTCATTAAAACGAACAGTTTTGGTGTCAGACACTTATAATGTCTGACAGATATTTAATGACGGGCTTTGCCCGTCATTAAAACGAACAGTTTTGGTGTCGGACACTTACAATGCCGCACATTTTTTGTGTCGGACACTTACAATGTCGGACAGATATTTAATGATCGGCTTTGCCCATCATTAAAACGTTTTGGTGTCGGACGCATACAATATCGGATGGTTTTGGTGTCGGGCGGATCTTTCGTGCGTCATTGTAATTCACTTTTCATGTCGGGCATTGCCCGACATTAAAAGTGTCCGACATGGTAACTTGACGCTTGTTCGACATGAAAAGTCTTTAATGTCGGGCAATGCCCGACATTAAAAGCTAAATTTGTACTAGTGAGATTATCTTTCATGCTTTTATTCGAATCCATCTTAAAACTAAAGAACCTAGATTTAAGATACAATTTATTCAAAACAGAAGCAACTTGATAGGTACATTGTAACTTACCCCACAACTTACCAGTTGTATCATAACCTCTCATTTGTCGTAATACGCTATCGGATAGGTGAAGAATGAAAATGTTATAAGCCACCTTCTCCACAGCCGAGAGTTCATCTGGGGTTATACTCTCTGGAATGTCTTTTGGTTCCATGAGAGCATAATCAACTTTATGCTGCCTTAAGATTGCCATAATTTTCATTTTCCAAAGACCGTAGTCTCCCTTACCATCAAAATGTCCCACCTCGGACCGAGTGCCCATTTTGTATATAGAAAAACCAGTATGGACAACACCCAATTGGGACAAAAAAATAACAAATAAAAATGCGAAACTAAGGTAAAAAACATTTATTCACAAGAAAATAGCAAAACAGAAAGCATAAAAGAAAGCTCTGATATCAATTGTTATTTTTAATCGCTCATAAATATATACACTATTCGTTTTGACCAATTACAACAATCAACAATCGTCTGAATTAAATTCCAACACTTAATCTTTAATTCAGAATATTTTCCAGCAATCGATAATGAGCCAGAATGATTTTCCAGCAATCGAAAATGGGTCAGAACTTAATAATATTGTACAGAAAGTAAGAGAAAGAGAGAAACAACTCACGAATTTAAAGTGGTTTGGTTCGAAGACCTACTCCACTTGTAAGAAGGATAAACCTCCTTATTTAGTCAATATTATTAAGAGATCTAAGAAATCAGAACATAATAGGCATATGTAAGAGAAAAGATTACAAATAATCAAGTTCTTGGAAGTCTAATAATTAAGAACAACAAACTTCCTCAAGAACATACATATATACTTCACGAAAATGGGAGAGAGAGCATGCAAGGGAAAGAAGACTGCCTAAGAACACAAATATTAGAGCAATACAACCTTTGGACTTCGAAAAAGCCTCACGCTGCATGCTTCACGGGCTTGGATGGAGATCGCCAAAGGTTCTCTCGAACGGCCAAGCACACCACAAGGACTACACGGTGACAGTGTCTTCGCCCTAAAATCCGAGTGGCAATGGCAACGATTTGGGAGACAAAACGGGAGCGGCGACTTCTCCCCTTCTCCCTCTCTATCAATTTTCTCTCTAACCCCAAAAGGCCAAAAAACCACAAATAATCCTTACGTTTTCTTTTGAGAATAAGATGTATATATAGCAAGTAAGGGTGGTTTGGTTCAACTACCCTGAACCGAGATTTTATAAATTGAACCAAATCGGTTCCAAATAAGTGGGTAAAAAACTTGGGCATCATTCTTCCTTTCAAAAAGAGCCTAAAAAATGTGGACCATGGACAACTATAAACAAAAGTAGAATTTATTTGGACAAGGATAAAAAATAAACAAATTAGCCCAATAAAGAGTAAACAAATAAGATAACATAATATTGGGCTTAATAAAATTGAATCCTAAATTAGTGATTAAATCAACATAATCACAACATCAATCTTCGTATTCCACATGTCATATACCAAATGAAGACAAGACTTGTCTATATCTCAAGCTCTAATCATATGTTGTATATAGGATCAGTGAAGGAAAGGATCTAATCAATTTTGTCCCACCACATGGTATCAAGCATCAACTCCTTTACATTCATCGCCTTTTCCACATCATACTCTCTATAATTTGCCCATTTATCATCACTAATGACCATAGCTTGTAAACCACCTTTGATACTCTTAAACCTCTTAAGCATAATGATAACTGAGTATTTTAGCCACAAAAAGCAATTTGAGGGTTACAAATACATTAAACATGGCGAGCCTCATAGAATGATTCGTTATGAAAATTTTTACTACCATGACATCACTGGCAATGTCAGAGATCTATTTGCATTCTTCATGTATAAGTTGGTTGTTTTCAACATTCTTAGCAACACATATGTTCTTCAAGACAAGATTCAAAGTATGTACTACACAGTGTTCATACAATCGATGGAAATTGTACTTCAATAAGTTGCCATGCGCCTTTACAATTAGGAGCAACATTTGTAATCATTTGAATCACCTTTTGAGGATCAACTTCATTAATCACTTCTTTCATCAAATTTGAAATAAAGTACTTAACTTTAATCTCACCGGAGCAATCCACTACTTTTAATGAATATCGATATACCTTTCGTAATAGCCATAAAATTTATCAATGATCTCCTTTGTGGGTCACTCCATCCATCACTCACAATATCAACCCCTTCCGACTCCAAGTGCTTTTAATCGGTTGCAACAATTTCTCAATAGTGGGCTTTTCTCGTTGGAGAAGAGTCATCCTCAATGAATTATAACTTGGAGACATATCCTGGCAATATGTGATTTGCAACATAATTAATGGCATCAATAAAATGTGGATTCCTTGCCAAATGAAAAGGCAAGCTAACAAAATAAAAGAATTGAACAATAAGTGCATTTAATTGGTACGTGATGCCTTGTTGAATAATTTTTCAATTACACTTGAACAACACTTCCTTTTCTTTGCTCTTTTTTATTGTGCAACAAAAATTGGATTGTCATGAGAAATTTCCACCCCTCACTCAATTTTTGAATTTTCATTACATATTACCATAACAATTTTGATTTATCTTCAACCACAGAGGAGGCTGAAGTTATAGAAGGAGTTATTGATTGATCATGGCTAAGTAGAAGATGTTATCCTAATGATTTATTTCGATGTTAGGTTTAAGTTTAACAATTAATATACATACTTAATAATAAATATTTAATAAAGTGTGGACTGTGGATTGGATTGCGAAGTATATTTGATTACGTTTAGTTTAACAATTAACATATACACTAAATAAAGTGTGAAATATGGAAAAAAGAAAAAGAAATAAGAAAATGCAACAAAAACAAAAAAAAAACCCAGAACGTTTTTCACGGCTATGATGGGCAGCAGAGAGCACCGGAAGGCGGCAGCAAAAGAGTGTCAGACATTGGACGACACAGACTAGGGCATGACGTCAACTGCGAAGAGATCGATAGTAAAGGGAAGAAAAAGAATGAAAATTATAAAAAAAATTACCCTAATTTTTGCAATGCCTGCTGCGTGATGAAGGTTACGGAGAAGAAGAAAGATTTTTTTTTTCTATTTCATTCTATAATTAATTGTAGGTTGCGGGTTGTGTTTTTTTTTTTTTCTTAAATTAGTGGGCAAAATAGATGTGTCAACTGGGCAGTTGCTATCATTTTCTTATTAAAAAAAGTAATTAACATGTCGGTGAAGTGTCCTATAAATGTCCAAAGCATATCCAGAAATAAAAAAAAATGAGACGTTATTTAGTGTGTTTGATACGTGTTCGACACGTGTCCAAACATGTCCATGTCTGACAAAGACACTCCTCCCATGTTGGGGTGTATGTGCTTCATAGATGATAGACTACAATTTATATATTAAAATTTATAAATTAAATTTAAATATTCTTAATTATAATGTTTGTCATGTCAAACCTCTACTTCTTTACGCAAATTTATTAGAAGTGTGTTCTCTATGAGGTCTATGGTAGAAATGAAATTACAAAACCCAAACAATAAAAAAATGATCAAGATAGAGATTTTTCTAATAGAACATAAGTAATCAAATAATTCAATATATGTCTTCCTTGAGAAAAATTCATTCTATTATGATCGTTTATAGTTTATAAGTGATCATTTATTTTGTAGAAGTCAATTAAATGAACAATATTGAATGATTCGGCAACCAATGAAAGTTAAGAATTAGAAATTTTAATTATTGACAAACCAATAATTTTGGCATCAAATCTTAAGGTAGATATCTAATAAAGGTAAGTTTGGGAAATACAAAATAAAATTAAGATACTTAAAAATAATTGTGAAATCAACATTTTTTTTATTCCTTATGTTAGGAGAACTGAACATATAGCAACATTAGTGACAAGTAACATCTTTATTGAATCGAATTTTATAGATTCAAAAGAATTAAAAGAAAAGTATGTATCATGTATCAAATTTTAAAATTTGCTGATTTTATTCTCACTTTTACTTTAATAATTATAATAATAACTTATCATATTTATAGAGGAGGAAAATTCTTTTGAATCACAAAAACATGTTCGATTTTATTCCGCCTTCTAAAAAAATGGAAGAAGCAAAATCAGTAAGCATTAAAGATATTATTCATGGGTTAGCATTGATGATTTATATTATTTTATCATTGCCTTAATTGTGGAGATAGTTAACAAAAACAACTCATAGTTTGAGAAATGCAAAATTTGCTAGACAAGAGTATACCCAAACTAAGTTTAAAAAAACAACTCATTGTAACTATTGCAATGATGTTATACAATTCATCAAAGAAATATATGTTGAAGCTTATAATTTATGATGGCCAAATGATCGCATATATAACTTCATTTGCTCTAGAGATAATAGTTGGATACAATGTTTCCTGCAATAGAAAATCTACTGGTTCTCATAAATGGACATTAATTTTTTATTTTTAAAAAATACTTTACCTTATAAATTTTATCTAATATATTTTTTTTTATTTCGTGAATGTTATTTTCAGATTGTTAGAGTTATTTTCCTTTTAATCATTATTGTGTCAATTTTAGTACCTTTTTACAATGAACCTTTTATGTAGTTATCCCTTTAGATTATACGGGATAACTACATAAAAGGCTCATTGTAAAAACGTAATTTCACAAAAGTTTATTTGTGAAAATAATTACAAAAATGTCTAGAAGCCCAATTCTAGAACCCAAAAGTCATTTTGAAATTACCTTTATGCCCAACTGTATATATGGTTTATTTTAAAATATTACAAAAAATGTAAAAGAAAATCTTCCATTCCGATTTAAATCGTCCCCCATTGTATGCCTAAAATAATGACTATTTTCCTAAATTGTTGCATAAATCTTCATTCATTCTTTAATCATTCGAAAAATTCACTCTAGTTGCAAAAATCTCTAAAAATATCTTTCCATTCTTAAGTAAAATCATTCGTGTTACGAAAGCTTGCGTTGTCAATTTTGGGCATTTGATTGTAAAATCCCCTTTGATTTTAGGGTACATATATTTTGCTTTTGCAAGCCAAGCAAGCCACAACAATAAATGTAACGACCCGACTTAAATTAAGCTTAGGACCGTTACTATATATATGCTTTTAAAACTTAAAGAAAATTTTCAACAAATCTTGAATTAGGATCCCATGAAAATGCAGTTAAACAAGAAGTAACTAATGAGTATTATCTAATACAACTTGAATTTTCACACACATGAGTCCTAAGACTAATGCGTATATAAGACAACTATGACCATGGCACATAGAAACCCTTTCTCATCATCCATCACGACCGTTATTACCATTACATGAAAAAAAATTTAAACATAAAAGGTTGATCATTTTAAGAAATACCCAGTAAGTAACTCACCTACGTGGTCAGACCAACAAGCACAAACATTCATGCAAACTCATGGTGTTGTCTTTTGGGACCTATCATTCAATGGTTGGCAATATACTGTGCTTAACATGGCGGGTGAACAACAACCTTTATCCCACCATGGTGTCATCTCACTTTAGATACGAATGTTGGGCCCTCAACTTAATTGGGAGAAGTCGATTGCAACTGATGCTAGATAAGACCCGTTTAGCACAGCCGAATCCTCGCCCAACATCGACCCTTTGGACGTGGGAGGCAGTTGTCACCTTCATATAAATCATGGTTCATGGTTCTATGGTTCATCTAAGGTCTCACATACATATGACATGAAATCTTAACAACCACATCATACATGTCGTATCAAAATAAGCATCACCACATCACAATTAAGCAAACAATTCCCAAGCATGCTTATATACATGGTAGGATATTACCTAAGCATATCAAAGTCATACATGTTACATCACCTATCATGGTTTGCTATTTCATACATCGCATATTTCACTATTTACAAGATACCCTACACACATACGTATAAAACATTCATATGCATACATCATTTAACCTAAGCCCTTACGGGTCCGTAAGTGAAGTCACTTACCTCAAATGAGTCCTATAACTTTCCTAGCAAGCTGGTCAAAGCACACTTGGCCAACCTAAGGTCAAACATGAAATTTACTTTAGAAAATTATCTTAAAACTAATTTTTAACGAGTTTCGAGGCTACATATAAAAGCAACATACCAAGGAGAGCTTACTGTTTAAAACAACCTAGCCCACGCGCCTTTGCACGTGCTGCCAAATTTCGATTCACGTGCCTTCAGACCTGAAACTTCATGTAACAACCCGACTTTTTGACATACCTTACCTAGGGCTCTTACTAGCATGCATGCTCGACACAAAAATTTTCATATAACTCATTTCAAAGAATCTTTATTAAAAGGAAATAACAATTTAAGTACTTTAAAAAAATGCACCGAAGACAAGCTGGGATCCCGAATTTAAAATAAAGGAAAAAAGAAACTTATCACAATTTGCTAGTAAGACATTTAGTTTGAAAAATTTAAAACAAAACAACTTCTAAAGTAGACACATGCGGAAGACCGAAAACGCACAACCATGGCCCTATTGCAACCTCTCCTCGTCATCCACCCAAGTAGTCATTACTCTTACCTAAAAAAAAAATAAAAGAAAAGAAAAGGTTGAGTATATCAAATATACCCAATAAGTAACTCCGACTCTTGGGCTCGGACATGCAAATACAAATAGTCATGCATCTCATGGGAGACCTACTCCCTAACTTTCACAGGAGTATAACATCTCGATGCACCTCAAGTACACAGCTGCACAAAGCACATAATGTATCTCAAGGAAGTTCTTCATTAAGCACTAAGTAAAGATATACCATCCCACAGAGATACGAGGTTCTCTTTTCAGCACTGAGCAAAGATATACTATCCCACAGAGATACCTTAAGCACACGACAACACAAAGCGGAGAATACATTCATGGAGGTTCTCAAACACAACACTAAGCAGAGATGATATAACTCATAACTCATAACTCATGAACATGCAACACACAATCCATAACTATGCATAGGTCCCAAACACATATCATAAAATCTGAAATCCTCAAGGCATCCAACATACAATATTCCACTAATGCCCCTAGCATCCATACATCACATACAACCGATACTCGTGGCATATAACAATCACATAACAGCTATATACACAACATGCTTATCACACTAGCACATTATCATGCTCAATTCACAAACTATATAAGATAGCCATGATTAACACATACATCACACAATTTAAACAGTTACCGACCTAGCCCAATGGTTTATCCAGGAGTGAAGGTACTTACCTAGTTTCTAATAAGCCTAATAAGTCGTTGGATGTTGGCATGAAAAGGTTGGCGTGAAAGGGAAAGAAGAAAGGAGGAGGAAAGAATTTCTTTTGAAAGGAAAAAACTTGGTGGTTAGGGTCTCCTAACATGCATATTTATAGGGTTTTCCATAAATTCTAATCCTATTCTAATTTGATATAAATTCAAAAAGGTCATTATCTTTAATTAATTTTCTTTTCCTAAGAGATAAAATCTTTCTTATTTTATCTTTTTTTTCCCCCCTTATTTTATCCAAAATAAAAATCCAAATAAATTTCATAATCTTTTCCTAATCCTCTCTAAATAAAACTAATTAGTTCTTACCTCAAAAAGAAAAAAAAAAACTATCTAATTAATACAATTAATTCTGAATCACTTAATAAATAAAAAAAAAACCTTTAATAATCAATTCAAATAACGGGATGTTACACTTCAGGTCATTACGGTTCCAACGCCACCGACCACGCTCCGAATAGAGCCCACACGGGCCGCCTAAAGTTGGCACGTGTGGCTCACGTGCCGCTTGCGTGCAGCAACGTCTTCCGACGCGTGAGAGCACATCACTGCTCTGTTCGATGTCCTGTTGTCACCAATGTGTAGATCTGGTCCTTAGAGTCCTTTTCCATCTTTCATTGCACTCAAAATTCAACTTTTTGGCCGAAAATGAAGGAAAAATGGGATTAATGGCCATGCCGAACGAAACTGAAAAATTACATACAAAATAATGACCTTACCTTCTAGATTTGAATGTCCCCACTAATCTTAGCCACCCACTGCTAGAAACAAGAAAACCCACTTGTTGATTCGTAAAAGAAAACAACGAGAAAAACTCCCCCCTAAACATAAGAAACATCTACCAAATCTTTTGTCGGCGATCCCCAGCACACAAACCAGATATAGGCTGGCTGTTATGAAGTTGCCATTGCTGAGAAGGGTGCGGCTGAGGGAGAGATCGAGAGAGGAAAATAACGAGAGATGGAGGGGGAAGATATCGAGAGTTTGAGAGAGAAATCAAGATTCCCCTTTTTCCATTAGCAAAAAAATAAAATAAAAGTGAAGGTGGCTAGGGTCTATCTTATTCTTATGTAGGATACACCTTAAAGCCCTAACTCTAACCTCCTTTTGTCTTAATTACAAAAATGCCATCAAGCCAAATTATTCTCTTTTTTTATTTTTTTAAACAAAATCCTCAAAACAAAATATTTAATACTCTCTCAAACTAACCCAATTTATTTCTCCAACTCACTACTTTTATTCTCCAAAAATTTATAACTTAGGAAATAATAAATGAAGAAATTATTCATCAAACTTTCATTCTCCAACAACCAATAATTTCGAAAAAAAATTCTAAATTATAAAAGTACTTTCATCAGAACAAATACTAAAATTAAAACAATTAAACAGGTGTTACAATCAAGAATCATCGTCTCTATATATTCTATCCCACTGTCACGTTAAAGTCCAAAATAGCACTACTTCTTCTCAGCCACTGCCCTTACCAACAGCAAGAGTTGGTTCTAATCCATGTTTTCTCGATGGAGTTAATCTTCTAATCTGCATTTTTTAGGCTCATGGTTAATCTTTGTGTAAGGTATTTTGGACTAAACCATGTTTTGTCCATTAGTATATCTTCCAATCCATGTTTTATTTTCTTATATAATCATTAAAATCTATTTACCTATGGTTCTTGATTCATTAGATTGGCTAAGTACGGTTTCGAATTCATCCACTTGTTTTGTTTGGTGAAATAAGAAAATTATAACAAAGAAGAAAATGACATTTGGTTGATTTTATTTTTTTATATATCAAAATTAACATTTTCTCGTTGATGAATTTGATAATATCTGTTTAGACCATTTAGAACTTCATAAAACTACTCGGATTAAAATAAAACATAATATATACTATTCTTAAATCAAATAAATACTTTGTATATATGTGAAATACTCTACATATAAGTGAAGTACGAGGTATACATAATATATACTATTCTTAAATCAAATAAATACTTGGTATATATAATAAAAACGTGTTGCTACCCTGTAATGGTGCATAGATTAAAAATATAACATTATTAAAAAAAACCAGTGCGATAGATACATTATAAAATCAATGGGGTATATAAATTATATACTTGATATTTATGAGTTATGCAACAACATAAATATTATATAGGGTAAAATACACTTTTGGTCCCTAAGTTGGAGAGTAGGTTTCTATTTGGTCCCTAAATTTCAAAATCTGACAGTTTAGTCCCTAACCTTTAGAAAATGGTTCTAAAAGGTCCCTAGAGTCAAATTCTCACTCATGAAATGCTTTTTGTTTTATTAAAATTTTATTGTTTCATAAAATTTTAATTTGGCCACGTCATTTAAAATTAACACATCACCATGTCACTTAGTCTCTCAAACTTTCACATTAGCATTTCATAAGTGATAGTTTGATTTCAGGGACATTTTAGAACCATTTTCTAAAGGTTAGAGACTAAATTGGCAGATTTTGAAACTTAGGGACCAAATAGAAACCTACTCTCAAACTTAGGGACCAAAAGTGTATTTTACTCTATTATATATATATTATAAATACAAATACATATTTAAATATGAGGTATATATGATATATGCGCACCATTTGAAATTAGTATACTACCTGTTTCGAAGTATATTAAGTAATAAAGCAAAGTTAAATATGAGGTATATATAATATATACTATTATTAAATCAAGTAAATATTCGATATATATAATAAATATGTGTTGAATGAGTATTCTTTTAAAATGAGTTATATATATAACAGAACATTAATAAAGCAAATAATTGTGCGATGAAAGCATTATAAAAACATAGCATTTTGTACATATACATAACTAAAATTTACTACGTATATATTATATAAACATGATTAGTATGTGAGCAGATTTCATATATATAATGCGTAAGCATAATAAGCAAACATATTCAGAAAAGAAGAAAAAAAGTAGATGAACATACTCATAACTGACAATAAGTAGAAGTTGAATGAGTATTCAGATACTTCGAAGATGAACACATTTGGAATTGTTGCAGATGAAAATGTTGAAATTTGATGGATTCTATTGCAGATGAAACGTTGAAATGTTGAATTTTTGGAAGATGAAATATAACCGACAGAGAGAAATCGTGGAGATTCTTCAAATAAAATTGAGGCATTTGCAATTTATTGGGAAAAAAATTTGTAATGCAAAAGCCGTTTGTTGAGGATAACATGAAGGGAAGTGAATTGTAAAGCAGCAGACGTTAGAAATTCTTCAAAGGAACGGGATAGAGTAGATGTTGGGAATTAAATTTTGAAAAAATAACAATAAAACGATAAAGATTTAATTTGAAGCTTATGCAATTTCGTAATGCAATTACGTAATGCAGACAATAGATTTGGATATGTAAAAGATGACAAAGGATTTAATTTTCTACAGTTACATATGCAGAAGACAACGGATTTGGTTAAAAAATGGTGTGATAATTGGATATGGGGAAGACGACGAAGGAAAAATATGAAAATCATGAAGAAATTTTTTCCCAAAACTAGATTAAAATTTTTCTATTATTAGTTGAGCATATAACTAATGAATCTAAAAAAATAAATAAAAATAATTGAATGTTATAAAGATTCCAAATTTAAATATAAAATGATCAATGATTGATTAAAAAATTACATTAAATAAGAAATTTAAATTGAATGATAAATATTACGTTTAATTACATATAACATAGAAATAAGGATATTTTGGGGATAAAAAAACTACAGGAAATTTGAAAGATTAAAAATAATAATATTTATCAACATGGACATTTTGTGGAAAGGGGCTTCTAAAACCATCATTGGAGTACAATTTTTGTATTCTTAAGTGCCTCCTCTTGCTTCCTAGAGCGGAGTTTTAAAGTCTCTCATTTTTCAGCTTCTTATTTTCGGCCCTACTGCAGAAATTTTTGGAAAAGAAATTAGCTTACCCTAGTGATTAAAATAACTCAACCATTTGTTTTGAATGAGTTCTTTAACAAAACCCTAAGGGTCTCATATAAAAGCATCCTATTTAGGTTGTGAAAAAAAAAACCTAGATCTAAATCACTTTGAGAGAGGGTTTCGAAAGAGAGAGAAAAAGAAAGCGTGAGAGAGAGAGAGGCATAGAGAGATCTTCCTCTCGCTGGAGAAACAACACTGCTGCTCAGGTGAATCCTTGGGCTTGCCACCGTAAGTTTTTTCGGCGATCTCCATTCTGGAGGTCCGTTTGGGGTCATTGCCAAGAAGGTTTTCTCTCTGATTTGTGTATTCTTTCAAAGATTTCGCCTTCAAGTTGAGATCATATTCGTGATCTTGAAGCTCATTGTAAGAGAAATGTCTTCAAATGATACCTCTATAAATACCTATTTGCATGTTTTTGTATTTCTTTGATCGCTAATAATATTGACTAAGGAAAAGAGTTTGTATCTTTTGTAAGTGGAGTAGGTCTTCGGACCGAACCACTATAAATTATGGTGTTCTTTTCTTTGTTCTCTCTTTAATGTATAACAACTAATTTGTGTTCTTTATATTCCTTCTTGGTTTAAAGTTTTATTAAAATTTCTCTAAGAATTTGTTAAAGAATCCCTAAAATTGACCTACAGAAGCCATTAGTTTATAACATAGATGAAGAAAGAAGATTTTAAAATTTATTACAATTTCATCCTTATATCAGGAAAAAATTTTAAATTTCTCATTTGCATGGACAAAAAGTCTGAAGGAGATCGAGCAAATGAACCATTTGTGATTCAAGAAATAAAAAAAAAAAAATTTGATGAATCTAACCTAGAAGATGTTGTAATTCTACATGTTAAGAAAAAACTTAAAGTGCGAAGTTAGTTCAAAAAACAAAAATTTCCATAGTCTTATTTTTTTTATTATTTTTTCAATGACCCAATACATGTAATGTTTATTTTTATATTCTTGCAAATTTAGATTCAACATTTTAATTGATTGATTGATTTTGGATTTAATAAATTAAAAAATATATAATATTAAATATAAATATACTTACTATGAAATTAATTAATAAAACATTTAATTAAAAAATAAAATAATTATTTATTCAAATATATGAAATTAATGAGCAAATCACAAAGTTTGACCAAAAAGGGAGTGAGAAATGCAATTAATGCCCAATTCATTTAAAAAAAAAAAAGACAAATAAAATCTAAGAAAATGAACATTGATGTCAAATTTGACTAAAAGTTATAAAAGAAAAAAAATTTGTTTGTATTTTTTTAAAAAAAGATTCAACAAATTAGATTTTAATTATAAGAAAAGAAAATTCAAATTGATTATCAAAATTAGAAAATTTATTTAAAAAAAATTATGCATATAATTCAAGACCTAAATTTGATTTCAAATTATTAAATATTTACTTTGCTTCATTTATTTTAATATTTATTTTAAGAATCATAATCAAATTGAAATTTATGCACTTAGGTAATGTGACGTTTTCGATTTCTGGAGTTCGAATTTGTAATTAGTCACTTATATGATTTTTTTCTCACTTTTTCGGTGGTAGAAATTGAATTCATATTCATTAGTTGCTTAAGGCCCGTTTGGTAATATTTCATGTTCCTGTTTCTAGTTCTCCTCGTTTCTCATGTTTTAAGCATGTTTGGCAATTCTTTCTATTTCTTGTTTTTTAATTTTGAGAAATGTTTCCAAAAATTAGGCAAAATTTGAGAAACTACAAGTATTTTCTCAAATTTTGTTTCAATTTCTTTTTTCAATTTTCAAGCTTTTACCCCTTTTTTCTCTCTCTCATTGTGATTTATTTTCTTTTCATACTTCTTTATCCTTTTTGTTTTTGTTTTTGTTTTTCGTTTTATTTCTTTTTCTTTTTCTCTCTCTCCTCTTTCCTTTCCTTTTCCTTTATATATATATATATATTTCATTTATGAATCTTTAATTATTATTTTGTATTTAAATTTCTATTATTTTCATCCAATTTTTGTAGGATTTTAATTCATTTTTAATAAATTAATAAATTAATAAAATATTTCATATTTCATATTTCATTAATTTTTTTTTTTAGATTTTATTTGCGTGTATGGTTGGCTAAATTAATTAAAAAAAATTATCATTGAATAAAAAAAATGTGGATATGCTCGATTGTCTATTCTTAAATAAATATCTCATTACCAAGTCAAAACATAAAAGTATATATCAATAGCATGTTCTTCGATAAATTAATGATCTTTTAAAATTTACAAAGTTTGCCAGACAATTTATAAATTAGTCTAATTGAACTAATTTATATAAGTCGACATCATTTAAGATAAATTGTCTATAGTGAGAAATGATATTGTAGATAAAATTTGAATGACATTTAAAGAATAAAATTTATTATTATTATTTTTTTATTTTTCTTTGGGATTGAAATTATATTAAATACTATAAACTTTTATAATGGTTTTATATTTATTTTAATGCATATTATACATTTTATTATATTATATTTACTAAATTTTATCTCAACTAAAAAATAAGAAACAAGAAACAGTTATCAAACTCATTATTGTTTTTTATTTTTTTTTTTAAAGAAACAAGAAACATAAATAATTATTAAACATGTTTCTGCTTCTAGTTCTAAAAAACCAAGAAACAGGAAATAAGAGAAAAACGGAAACGTTACCAAACATGCCCTTATATGCTCTTTAGAGTTTTCTTTATACAACCACGTTCTTTCTCCACCTATTCCTCACTACAAGATTTATCATATTTGCCGATGAACAAAAACGTCGTCATATATAAAAAAAAATGTCGGTATTTTATTCGCCCAATGCATAAAATTCGTTGGCAATGTCGTCGGGAGAACATAGTTGGGGAAAGTTTTGTCGACATTTTTGTAGAAAATATCAGCAGTATACTGACGTTTTTAAACATGTTGGTACATGTATTTTTATCCCGGCATTTTTTAAAAATGTCGGTATATGCCATTGCTAATCATCCTTTCCTAAATAATTTAATTAAAAAAAAGTTTTTTTGACATTTTAAAAAAAACGTTGGCATATGAAGTTTTAGATGACGGGCAATGCCCGTCATCCTTTTTGAAATAATTTAATTAAAAAAAATATTGTTGGTTGCACATAGCTAACCAACAATATTCTTTGACACTTGGTCTATCGAAGTACCAATCTTCAATTGACACTGCAATCTGTCTCAATGATACTTATTGCATTGGAAATAAACTCAAGCATAGAACTAAGGGCAAGTTTAGAAATATTTTGTTTATTTGATAAGCCTTTGTTATACACCCTAAATACGAAAATGCAATAAAATCAGGGAGCACCTCAAATGCTAATCAACGTCTAACAATGTGCTTAAAAGATGGTCTAGAATAGCAAACTAATGAAAATGACTTGAAAAAAAAGGACATTTTACCATTTGTGAGTAAAGAAAAGCCACATGTTAAGAACAAGCACATCTATGTAACAAGCATATATATATATCGATCAACCAAAATTTCATTAAGAACAAGAATATTTATGTAACATTTAAACCACATTTCCTGCCCTTAGCAAGTCAAAGAAATCAAAAGTTGCTTTAGTGGCTTAAAAGGTGTCTAAGTTCCAAAATTTCCTTAATATTGTTGGTTGCACACGTAGCTAACCAACAATATTATTTTTCAACCTATGAGATATGCAATATTAAAAAAAGGGTCAACATTAGGACTAACACTTAGTCTAATTGATGAACACTCTAACATGGCTTCATTCTAGCAAGAATATCAACTCTAAAGACAACAGAGTACTCTAACTGCACTAGTTAATTAGTTACTACAAGTTGTCGACATTCGAGCTACACAAAACATTATAAACTCCAATCGGAATAAATAAAATCCAACTCCAACTCATTTGAAGATACCAAATGAACCAAAAGCATAAAAAACAAAAGATTAAAAATCCAAGAAACCACATAGAATAACCAGGTTGCTTCAAATTGAAAGGTCGTGACTTCAAGTCCTATCATGTTTAGGAAAATCATCAAGTTTTCAAAGCAAATTTCTTCTATCAGAGTAGCCCAAATTCTCCGGAGATGCACTGCTTTGGGAAAATACCGTGAGAACCAAGTATCAAATTGACTTGAACTTTCCCTTTTTCCTGTCTATTTTTCCTTTTTCTTGTTCCTGTTTTTTGGATTTAAATATCCTAATTCTAGTTTTTATTCATCAAACTAGCATTCTAAATCCAACTTTAAGCAGTTGCTGTTAGTTTGGAGGAATGATCAATTTTAGAGTTAGCAAGGTATTACCAAGGAGATCCTAAGAGATATTTTCTAAAACTTGTAAGTTTTATTACAACTTTTTTTTTTCTCTTTTTGGATTATTTAATGGCTTGAATAATAATCTAAATTTGATATTGAATTGAAATGTAACATCCCATTATTTTTTTTTTTTATTTTATTCAATTTGAATTTGTGCTTTCAAGTTAAATACAGAGTAATTTGATGCGGGGATATTAAAGGGGAAACAATTACAATTTATTCTCTTAAATAAAAGGGACTTTATTTTTTAGGAAAAAAAAAATTAAATAGGATAATGACATTTTTAAAATTTAATTGATTTGGGCTAGGGTTAGGGTTTAGAGAGAATCCTATAAGTAGCATGTTAGGAAACCCTAGTCACCAAACTTTTTCCATTTTGCAAAAAGAAAGCTTCTTCGTACCTTTTCCTTCTCTCTTTCATGCAAACAATCTCCTCCTCTATCCCATCTCTCACGTGCAACCCCCCACGACAGTATAAGCAAAGTAGCAACAACGACAGTTGGTAGGCAATGTCAGCGAATGACGACCAGCACTAGCGGCGGCGAAAAGGCTTTTCTCTCTCTCCCTCTTAGTTTTACTTTCTCTCCTCTCTCCATTTGAGTAGTTTTTCCATGGCTAGCTTCTTCATCGCCTTCTCACACCAACTGTTGTACAGTAAGGCAGTAAGGTTATTCATTCTCGTGTTTTCCTTGGTTTTCCCCTCATTTAACCATGGTGTTTTCCTCTTTCTAGCAGCTGTAGATGTGTTTTGATAAAACGAAGGGTCGAAAAGAACCACAATGATGAGATCTACATGTTGGCGGAAGCAAAACAATGATTGGAGAAGTGGTGAGCCACCACGCATTGCATAAAGCTTATGTAACAATGGCACTTGTAGCAGACACGCTAGACTTCCAGCCAAGCACTTAGCAGTGCATTGAGGCTCCGATCGACCTAATTCTGGTGGCGTTGGGTTCCTGAAGTTGAGTAGAATTCGAATCCAATATCTGTGCACCCATTCGTGATGGCGCATGAGCGACAGTACGGCAGTGAGCGGATAGTGTGTTCTTAGCGGCGGTTATCCCTAAAAAACCCTGCATTTCCCTTTTAATTAGAATTTAAATGGTTCTGTAGGGAATTAATTGGACCATTGTGTTATTTTGACTAGGTTTGCTGGAAGAACCATAGACCTACCATTTAGATCAATTTTAGGAGTTTCAAGGACTAAGGTAAGTGACTTCGCTCTTAGATAACCTTTCGGGCTAGGTCAGATGATTGTGTTGATGTTGTGTGATGCATTTTGTAATTGTGTTTATGCAATAGAAGTTATGTGGTGCATGATGTGATATTGCATTGAACTTGATGTTGCTATTGTTGCTATTGGGGTATCATTGGAATGTTGTATATCAGATGCCATGGGCATCATTGAAATGTTGTATATCAGATGCCATGGGCATCACGTGTATGATATGTTGTCATTTGAGACTTTTGCATAATAGAGTGTATGTTAGAGTGCATGTTGATGAAAAAATCGAATTCCTCACAGAAGTGTGTGAGCGCCATGCATTCATGATTCAATTCAAAGGATAAACAAAACCTATAAGCATGCTTTCTAGAAAAGTTAAGAAGATAAGAAGAACTCACCTTTGTAGAGACTTCACTGCAATTTCCGGAGCCATGAACACTAGCAAGTAGATCAACCCGGTGGACACTACCACTCAGAAACCTTGCTTTTCTCTGGAGAAGAAATCGAGATTGTGGGATCTCTTCTGGTTTTCTGTGAGGGAAATTTTTGAACAATTTTCAGAGAGATTATTCTTTTTCTCTTGTCTGTGAGATGTCAGTATGAAAAAAAAAAAACTTTTGCACTCTAACAACACAGATTTAAAGAAGAAAGAGTGGGAGGGGAAGTTACATTAACTCCCCACCCACGCGAACTCACTAATTCCCCAGTAATGGGGAGCTAATTTATTATATTATATTAAAATAATAATATAATTAATCAATATATAATTAATTCTAATAATCAATTAACTATATATTATGCATATTAATCACATTAAATGCATATTTCTCTCTTCAACCTATAGTTTTAATACGAATCCTATTCATATTAAATTTTAACCTATAGTATTTATATGAATCTCATTCATATAAATAAGATTTGAATCTTATT
>JAOANK020099332.1:0-18539 GCA_026257165.2 Telfairia occidentalis
TTATCACGATTGAGGTGGTGAGTGGGGAGATTTTCACTCAACCCACTCCCATCCCTCTCTCACATACAAAAACACGAGAAGAAGAGGTTGCTTCAAGGTTTTTTTGAAGAATTCTCCCTCGCTCAATATTCCCTCTATCAAATTTTGGAGACCACACTTCTAAGGCTTAATTTGCTAGAGATTAACGGTATCCCGATTGGTGGTGTTCGAGTTACTGCTCATCAACATCCAAAGGATTTACGTGAAGAAACGGCTCTTAAAAGGTAATTCTTCTTCTCTATATTTTGGTTTCTCAAATGCATGCCCAAATTCATTCTGGAATGCATTAAGTGTTCAATCGCTTCTGCTGGGAATTCAATTCCTTCACATACCATCGATGTTACTAGGGACTGCACCATCCTTCTTTATGCCATTGCCACAGGTAAGACTGTAGATGTCGGGCGTGTTATTCACCAGTCGATGTGCCACATCCGACTCGGCGCCACGACCGGGGGACTCGGTCACCCCTCCCTCATTACTGCCCTATGTCATGCTGCTGGGGTCGTTTGGGGTCCCACTGAAGAGTTGGTCCATCCTAAAGCGATTATGAATAAGAATTTTACATTGGGATTATAGGGATGGGAACCTGTTGGCGCAGACGCGGAGCCTCTTGATGTAGACCCCATGGACCTTATTCCTCAACACCTGCAGCCCAGCCCATCGCAACTATAGGCGGGCCCATCTCGACCTACTCCTGCTTTCCTACCATGTTGAGATCGCCCGAGGCACGTCGAGCCCATGAGTATTATGCGGTATCGTTTGCTCATCAGCATCAGGTTCAATCTCAGATTTATTATGGGATGAGCTCGTTGGTTGACGCCATCAGCACGATTACTCATCAGCACATTGATTTTCCTCCATTGTTGCCTCTTTCCACACTGCCTGACTTTATTGTTGATGAGGATGATGACTCCTAGTGACATCCTCTTTCCCTTTAGGGCACTATTTGTCCTTTTTATTGATGTATGTATTTTCTTAATCTATTTGTGTTTCCATTGAGGGCAATGTCTATTTTAAAGTTTGGGGGTGTTTCTATATTTTTGACCTGGTATGTAAGTATTTTTGGAATTATTACACTTATGTGTTACTTTATGCCTTGGATGTGCTGCTTTATCTTCTGTAATATTGATAACCAATGATATAATCTAATTCTTAAGGTAGGAAATTTATTCTCTTAATATTTAGTTTGGGAACATATTTTAAATTGAGTGCAAGTTAAATTGTGTTTTACATTACCTACACACCATTAGAGCACATTATTTAACCTATTTCTTTTTATATTGGCTTGGAGTTGGGTTATGTAGATTGGCACTTATTTTGTTCTTGAAAGGTTTTGAGGGCTTGTTAGATGGTTAACTTGATCGATGGTAAATAATGCTTCACTGAGGTTGTTATTATGTGACTTCTTGCAGTTCTTTTTTATTTTTTATTTTAAAAAAGACCGAAAGAGCTACCCCTGCTATGATCAGTTAGAGCCACCTGTAGATGGTAAGGGCTCCTGTACTAGAAGTCTGAAAGCTAATGTCTATTGAAAAAAAACAAAGAAAAAAGGAAAAAAAAAACAAAAGTATAAATAAAGAAAAGTTCAAGTTTGGGGGAATCTAACTCTGAATAAAGGCACCTAGTGGTTTATTATTCTCTTAAGTGGGAGGAGACTTGAAGATGGGAACTTGTAGCTATTAGAGGCCGAGTGAATAAAGGTTTGCATGAATCTTCTCGAGGTTGATATAAATTAGAATAGGGAAGATATTGAGCACACACACACGTAAGGGATGAAAAATAACAAATTATGTTGTTTTAAGGATGAATTGTGGTCATCTTACTTGATACTTTGCTTATGAGTTATCTACCATTGAGAATTTATGAGGTTTGAGTTACTATCACAATTGCAATACTTAGAGGCATAGTTTAGCATGATTTAATTTGCTCGGGACTAGCAAATATTTAAGTTTGGGGGTATTTGATAGCACACTTTTTGGGCTACTTTTATGGCTTAAATATTGTTAGTTTGATATTTATTTTGAGTAGATTCATGCATATTTCTATTTTTTTTGTAGGAACCTTGCAAATGGAACAAAATAAAAACTTGCAAGAAGTTTATTTTCAAATTCAGGGAAAAGATTGAATTATAGTTTGAGGTATTGAGGGAAGTGGAATTCAACTCACATTAGGATGGCATTGAGACGCCAAGAAAAGCGTCGTGATGCTTGCAGACATATAAAATCCATTCAACCCGAGTAGACAGCATTGAGATGTTGCCCACAGCATTGAGACGCTGGAGCAAAGTGAGCATCTGATCAGTAGCAGCAGTGTAGCGTCTCGACGCCACAATTTTGGAAACGTGCACGCGAGAAACTCTGTACCGTCTAGACGCTGCCCCTAGAGCGTCTAGACACCACCACATTATTTCCTTATTCACTCAGCTACATCGTCAAGACGGTGGCCCAGCGTCAAGACACCATCGACAGGACTATAAATGCATCGTTTTGCAGTAGTTTTGGGACTTTTGACAAATTGGGAGAGAAAATACATTTGAGACTCGAGAATGTACGAAATCAGACGACAAGGAGATCTATTCAGAGTGGAGAAAAGTGATTTTCGAGGCTCAGAATGTGGAGATCCATTCGGGGACAAAAGATCGAAGCATCTTGTTTAATATCTTCTGCTTTCCCTTGACTTTTTGTAATCTTTCCATGGATTTTTGCATGAATATTTGGATCTTTATGTTGATCATGTGTAGCTAAATTCTTTGTTCTAGAGATTGATGTAGCCACTGGTTTTAATAAGTCATAGTTGTTGATTTATCGAGACTGATTTTATCGAATTTTTATTGATGTTTTCATGTGCATATTGTTTGTAATCTCTTGATCACAGATTAACTATTCATTCATCCAAATCCATCACTCGAGAGATGGGGTTTAGATTAGAATGTGATTGCATGACTTAAGTAGTTCCAACATTGGGAGATTTAGAATTGCTTGAGAAGCTATTATTAAAATTGATAATTATGCATTTGCTTTTTATTAAATTGAATAGGGATATTAATTTCTTAATTAGCAAGGAGAGTAAATCGCAATCGAAAGAGGCAGTTTATATATGAGTATTCTAGGCTTATAGAATTGTGTAGTGATTCAGTCTTGATTAAATCAATTAATTGGCTTATTAACCCAATTGGTGAAATCAACTCCCTAGAACCCTTTTTCTCTAATTTTCTCAACTTTTTATTTTTAGTCCTTTAGTTAATTTGCATAAATCTTTTTGTGGGTTTTTCTAAATAAAATTGAATGTTATTATTTATGGTACTTAAGTGAACTAGAAATTCAATCCTGAGAATGACACTTTTAATCTCTTACACTATATTAAAACTTGACTCTTCACACTTGCGGGTGAGCAATTTTGGCAACACATAACTATGCATGATTAAATCAGAGGTGAAAAGCAAAGCACAAAAGAAAAGGAATTATGCAGAACAACCTGATAGCATCAAGCTCTTAGAATGCTACAACATAGTGACAATAAGAATATTCCCAGATTCCATTGTTATACGAACATTTTTCTGTGAAGCACATGTGACATCCTAGATAAGCGCAATTTGGGGTATTCTCACACGCATGAGCTCATGAGGGCATTATGGATATTTCTCAGTGTGATGTTATTTTAGGGCAAAGGAGGGCATAGAACACAGGGAGCGACAAAAAGGGAGAAGAAAAAAAAGGAGAAATTCATCTTGAAAGAAGGAACAACCCCCAACTGAGCTTCTGCTACCGTCTGTGCCTTAGCACCCTTATTTTTCGTTTTTAAATCTTTGTTTCTCTACTACTCTTTCATTGTTGCATTGTTTAACCATTTGTCAATTTGTATTACATTTTTCTGCATTTAAGCATTCTTATCAAACAACACTTTTGATCGCATTAATATGTGTTGCAGCTAACTTCTTTATGGGTAGTTGGTGGAGGGTACGTTAAGCTGAAACTTTGTTGTGGCTAAGTTTGGAAAGTGAGAAATGTTTTATACTTGTTCTTTTTCTCTTGAACTGTTGTAATTGTGAGCTTCCCAGTTGGCCGCCGGTAGTTCTAGCTAGCTAGTGTCCTTGCTGAAAGGTAAGGTGGTAGTCGAAACCAATAGAAGAGACATAGTAGATGTGATAGAACCTCGCATCATTGACTTGTTAGACATAATGAAGAAGCTATAAGACCAAAAGGGGTAACGTCAAGAAGCACTGAATCTGATGTCAGACATAAATAGGATTCACATTTTAGTATATCATGCTCAATAAAGTGAGCATGCAAAACAAACCTGTCTACGGGATAAAACTTCTCACTCCCAGACAATGCTACAGCATTGAGTCACTTACCAAAGTCAAATACCATTAACTACCCCTTTTTCAAATTGTTTGATTACTGCTTAGAGAACTCGTCTGAAACGATTGTTTCCCTCTTTCCCATCTCTTCATGTTCAACACATCGTGTAGGTTAGCATATTGATTGTGAAGATTTGAGTTAGTGTGAGTTGTAGATAGTGTAGTCCCTGTGGATCGATATCTTGGAATATTTCAGTATTACTCGTACGATTACTTATACTTGAGCATTCTTTGTGTTTGTTTTCTATATTATCCTGCATTGTTGAAGCATATTTATCGCATTTCTGTGAAGACAACACATGGCGAGACACCAAGCTTATGATGTAAGCAGTCTACATAACTGTTAGGCTCTTATACCAACTGTAAAGACCCGACTTCCGGACTAGAACTATCTAGGGCCCTACTAACATGCATGCTCAAATGCAAGGTTGTACAAGATTAACAATACCGTAATCTAAAAGTGAATATAGCTTTATTTTAAATAATTCAAAATATTCGAGAGCTAAATTTCAAACAACTCATAATAGTATCTAGTGGTAAGTTTATGGACTAGTTTAAAACCACATAAATTATTATTCAGAAAAAAAAAAAACTTAAATAAAATGCCTTCTGCTGGAAACAAAGAAACCATTGGAATACTAGATTGGTGATCATGGCCCTAGCAATCCTTCCTCATCATCCATCACGGTGGCCCTACTTGGTACCTAAAAAAAACAATAAGAATAGGTTGAGTATATATACATATATGCCTAGTAGGTGACCCCGACCCCTAGGGTCTGACATGGATCACTCACAACATGCAGATTAAGGAATTCTCATGGGAAATCTAAAACAATAAACATGCATAGACATAACATCTAATGAAGAACCCCAGTACAATACCATACAGAGACACATAATCTCATGGAGGATCTCAATATAATAGTCATGCATAGAACATATTTCTCAGGGAGGACCTCAATATAATAATCCTTCACATAAAAGAAACACATTCTAGTGGATGCCCTCAATATCATATTATGCAGTGAGTCACAATCTCATGGAGAACCTTAATATTATACTTATGCAAAGAATTACCAACTTCACACATGTTCAACACCACATCATGTCATACATAATCGTCACATATTACATATGCAGGTATGCCAACCATCATAACATAACAACACAATTCATCACACCCATCTTTTTCAAGCATAAGCATAAGTAGCTACAACATACACCACAAATCCATAGAGTCGTTTGAGCAAGCCGGAAGGCTTGTCCAAAGGTGGAATCACCTACCTTGTACTGTCATAAACATCAAGTAATTCTTAAGATACCTGGTAGACGGTTCCTTTAGTACCTAAGGAACACACATAGCCCTTCAGTCAACATTAATCTAACACGAAAATAGGTAACTAAAACTTTTAAGGGGCAAATACTACCAATGGAGACAGAACACACTTCTGTCCAGAAAATACCCCACGTGCTGCCAACACGAGCCACTGTCACCAGCGACGTATCCCTCACGCATTACTGTGATTTGGGTGAATAAGGACCGGATGGAGGCTAAATGCTTCTCTACGCGCAGCTCGATTCTCGGTGTGTGTGGTACACGCTTCGCCGTCAAAGAGAGCCCCTGCAGCTCATGACGCTCCACTATCAGTTCGATCCTTGTTCTGCTTCCGCCAATATGTAGATCTCGACCTCACGCTTCTTCTGGACCCTTCGTTTGCTAGAAATCGCCTTTTCCAGTTTTTGGAAAGAGGAAAAAACATGATTATCAAGTGGAAAAACTCGGGAAATACAACAACCACAGGTTTGCTGTCTTACCTATAATGTAGGAAGTATGTAGAGGCATGAAGGAAGTCGTTTGTGATCAACTTTCTTGATCGAAGTTGGGTAAAAAGGAAAAGAACGGGCGAAAAGGCCGAGGGAAGAGGAAAGAACAGCACCACGGCCACCCAAAGAGTTGTAGCTGCTGCTGCTGCCATTGGTGGCTAGTCTCTTCCTACTATAGGTGGTGCTGTGGGGAGGAGAAGTCAAGTTTGTGGAAGTGGAATGAAAATTTTTGCGAAGAGAGGGGGAGAGTGGCGTGAAAAGAAAGGGATGAAGGGAATGGGATTTGTTAAAATCATCGAAGGAGGCATAGGTGGCTAGGGCCTTAGCTACAAATTTATATGTCTCCTCAATACCATAAACCCTAGCCCTACTCCACAAATTTACAAAAAGGACACTCCCTTTTATTTTAATTTCCTTTTCCCAAATCCTCCTTAGTTCAAATTCAATAATCGTTATTTAACGAATGACCAAATGATAGATTAAACATCCAAATATATATATATATATATATAAATAATTAAAAAGAACAGGATGTTAAATCATGTTTTTTGCGAGTTGCCCTACTAAATGAGTTCTCAAGTTTAGAAAAAAAAAAAAGGAAGCTTAGCCTGCATTTCATTGGGCTATTTGAGATTGTCGAGCATATCAACCATGTGGCTTATCGGTTGGCGCTCTACCTTTTTCCCTTGCAGCTGTTCATAGTGTATTCCACGTCTCTATCATGTAGAAGTACCTAACAAATCCATCTCATGTGATTGACTATGAGCCCTCGCATGTAAGTTAGAATTTGAGCAATGAGGAAAAGCCTATTAAGATTTTGGCTAGGAAAGTAAAAGCCCTTTACAACCAGGAGATAGCTTTGGTGAAAGTCCTTTGGAGGAATTACCCGATAGAAGAGGCGACTTGAGAATGAGAAGAGGAGATGAAGATAAAGTACCTAAAATTATTTAAAGAGTAGCAACTTTTGAGGACAAAAGTTTGTAAGGTGGTTGTAGCTAGGGAATAAAAAATTGAAAAAAATCGTTGAAATACTTGTGATATATCAAAATCAGTGGGTCTCGATATGTTGGTTAGTATGGATATATCATCGACTTTGATATGTTTAAAATATATCGCCAACATTTGTTAATTATCTATCTTTGGCAAGATGGCTTTACGCGTCCCTTTGATACTATGGGGGTGTGTGTTTGAGACGAGGAAAGCATATATTGTAATTTTTTTTTCATTTTATTTTTAGAATCTCTCTTTTTTTTCCCTCTATTTTATTTTTTTTATTCTACGAATTACTTACTATATTATATTTCCAAAAAATTTAAAATTTTCAAATTTTCAAATTTTAAAAATATTGTTAAAATATTCATATCGCTACTTAAAATTTCTATAAATTCTATCAATCCTCTAAATTCTAACACAGTGTTTGGACTCTTTCATTCTTAAGTTTCAAATTTGTCATCTTTACTATTTCTAATTCTTTCTAACTTTTTTTTTATGTTCTTACTTCACCTACCCTACTAGTTTAGTTATTTAAATTAAGTAATTACTGTTATTTTAATTTCTTCAAAATAATTACTTTTAATTTTGTTATAAGTATTATTTTATTTTCCAAGTATTACATCTAATTTTCAAAGTATCATTTTATTCTCTATACTTTTTCTTCTAGTTTCTTCATTCTTTAATTTAACTTTACTTCTTTTAATTGATTATGTATTATTTCTCCTCCAAGTATAATTTTATTCTCTATTCTTTTTTCTTTTTTTTTCTTTTTTTTATTCTTTAATTTATCTTTAGATTTTGAATTTGGATCTTATAAATTGTCATTAAATTATATTAATATTGGTCTAATATATACCCCCTCAGCATTATCTTTCTATTAAATTATTAAAATCAATCGTATAGTTGTTCAATGTAATTTTTTATCAATAAATTATTTATGTTCATATTTATATTTCAGTGTTCAATATCATCTATTATTATAATAATTCATATATTTGGCTTATAATTATTGATATATCTGCTTAAAGTAGTGATTTATAACTTAAATAAGTTTGTTTTAACGTTTCAAAAAAAATTCACAATATTTTTATAAATTTTTGTGTAATGATCTTTCCCATAATTTTCGTCGATATCCAAATATTTGTAGATACATCCGTAAATCTGAGCTACCGATATCAATATCAATATTAATATCGACATTTTAGTCCTTGGGTGTAACATCCCATTATTTTAATTTTGATATTAATTATGATAATTTCAAGTTTAAAATATGGATGAGTATATTTATGTATTATTGTTCATAATTAATTTTGGATTTATTTGCGTTAATTTGGACGGATTGCTTAATTTATTTTTGGATTTGATTGAAAAATGAGAAATTAAAACAGGCTTAGTGGCAAAACTGTTAATAAGTGGAAGTTGGATTAAGGTTAGGGTCCAGTGTACCGTATTTAAGTAAAGTATAAGAAACTGTAGCAACCAAGCTTTCTGTTTGCGAAAAAGATTTTTCCTCTTCCTTAAGCTCTTCTTCTCTCACGCCATTCTCTCCCTTTCCAGATCTCGCTTTCTCTTGGCTGCTAAGAATTGGCGAATGTTCGGGATCGTATCTCTCCCTTTCGAGTCGTTTCTCTCTCTACCTCAAGGGTTGGTTTTTCTCTTCCTCACTTTCGATGATAGTACAACAGCAAGGGGAAGGAGTTGTCCTTCAGATCTGAACGGTAGGCAGTGGTTTCCCTCTTTCTTTTCATTGTGCTCGAGATAATACCTTATTCACCATTTTTCTCTCTTTTCCTATGAAAAGTTACATTTTGAGAGCGGCAAAGGGTGGAAAAGGAAGCGAAACGTCGAAAGAAGTGGCGTGAAGCCCTAGGTGCGGGAAAAAGTCACTGTTTGCAGTGGCGCGTTGGCTACACACACCTGCTTTAGGCTGCAAGTATGGGAGCATGTGACGTCGGTTTGGTGAACAGTTGGTGGCGTTGGACTCCTGGTGATCCGTAGAATAAAATTCGACGGTTTGTGTCTCAAAATGCGACGGTGTGTGGGATCATTGTTGGACAATAAGATCCTAGTAGCGTTAATCCCTTGGATCTAACCTCAGAATTGTTAAAACCTATTTTTATGTTAGTTTGTCAACAAGTATACCTACTTCACTTTAGGTTGACTGAGCTTTCTTTGATCGTATCATTAGGGGTAGTGTAGAGTTTGCTCGAGGTAAGTGACTTCACTTACGAACCCTTCAGTGTTTTGGTCGAATGATGTAAGTGTGTTATAATACATGTATGTGCAGAATATGAGGATGATTAGTATATTATGCTTTGTGCGTTTAATGTACCATGAGAAGTGTTGTGGCATATTAATATATTTGATCTTGATGTATTAATGGATATTTTATTATCCATATGTTGGCATGCTTAAGTTTGCTCTACTAAGATATGTTGTGTTGTTGATTACTATGGTATGTCATGCATGATATACAATGTTAAGTTTTCATTTTCTATGTATGTGGGACTTTGCATGAACCATAATACATGAGCATATTTTTATGGAGGGTGACAACTACCTCCCAAACCCTAAGGGTCGGTGTTGGGCGGGATTCAACTTCGTTGAATGAGTACCATCTTGCATCAAATGCGATTTGATACCCCCAATAAATCGAGATAATGGGTGTAATGTGCTTGGTGATTGATGTACAAGGTTACTAAAGCCATGGGCATGTTAGTTAGTTCTGCGTCTAGTATGAAATCATGTTTTGTTATTGTTTTAAGACTTTTATCAAATTTGTTTTCATGTTTTCAGATTTCATGTTTTTATATATTTTGTTCTTTGGGATCCCAACTGCAAGAAACTTTTTAATTTCATTTTAAGTATTTTGAACGCAAGTTATATTCGTTAAAATCCTTAAAGTTTATGTTGCATGCATATAGTAATAGTCTTAAGGGTATTTTCTTTTGATGTTCGTTTGTTCACATCATACTCTTTGTACATTTTTTTTTTGTATTAGAATTGCAATGACTTTGCGTTATTTTATTTTTGTGGTTAATATATCTCATTTTTTTCGTTATCATTAAAATCAAATGTTGAACAGTATGAATCTTATTTTTTGTTTATGTAGTTCTTAATTTATTGTAATAGAATGTGTTTTAGAATTTACTTTTCGTTGATTAAAAGGAAAACTATAATGGGTAGCAAAAAAACATAAGCGTATTTGCAATCTAGCAATGGTTTTTCAACTTTGCAAATCTAGCAAAAAAGTTTAATTTGCCTTCCATATATTTTTTATTATTCTAATTTTACCTTCATTTGTGAATCAGCAGGTATGTATTATATACTCTATATTTGGTATATTAAAAAATTGATATCCTTTATATTTGGTATATCAATCAATTGATATACTTTATATTTAGTATATAAGTCAATTGATATACCAAATGTATAAAGGATGCCATGTTTTTAACTGTATTATGATGGATGTTGTTTGTTCGATTTTAGTGAACAATGTTTTTCTTTTTTGTTTTCTTTTGATCTGATTTTTTTTTCATTCAACTAGTTTGATTTCGATGGTTTTATTTAGTTTTAGTGTCAATTGTATCATGTTTTTCTAATTTTAATGGTATATCTTAATTGTATCAATTGTGTCAACTAATATACCAAATATAAAATTATATTAATATATCAGTTAATTTGTTCAAATTTTTTATATTATTTTTTTTATAATATATTAGTTACATTTAATTTGATAAACCAATTGTATAACAGATCTACTTCATATTATTCACTCGTATACTAGATTTTTAGAGAAAAAAAAGTACATCAATGGTATTGTCAATATACAAAATATGAGTATATCAATATATAGTTACAGTGTAACATTGTTATTTCAATTATATATCAGTACTAATTCAAAATGGATTATAAGTACATCATTAGCGTATCAATAATATATCATCATTTGTTTAAAATACAATATAAGTATTACATTAGTGTGTATTAGCAGTTTATCAACACTCATTTAAAATTCATTTAAATATAACATTGGTCTATCAATGATATACTAACCGTCATTAAAAAATTATTGCAAATATGTAACAACCCGACTTACATTAAGCCTAGGATCGCTACTACATGTATGCATAGACAACTAAAACTAAATTCAAAAGTCACTTTCAATTATAAAGTTTGAAAAGTTATAGTTACAAGATTTAAAAAGGTGGGATCCCAGCTAGCATCAACAAAATATAGAAAACGAAACCAATTTAAAAAAAAAAAAACAAGAAAATAACTGAACATTTAAAAGTCTTGGGTCCAAGCAAATGTTTGAAAGGAAAGTGAACACAAAACTACTCCATAGCCTTGTAATCTCGCACGTCAGCCACCACGCACAGTATGTTCATTAGCTGAAAAAGATTATTAACATAGGTTGAGTATATAAAATATACCCAGTAAGTAACCCCACCTATGGGGTCAGACCTTCATACACATACATTCATGCAAACTCAACATGTAGTCTTTTAGAACCTATCATTCAATGGTTGACAGTATATTGTACTTTTCGTGGCTGGGTGAACAACAACCTTTATCGCACCATGGTGTCATCTCACTTGGGATACGAGTGTTGGGCCCTCGATTTATATGGGGGAAGCTGACTGTAACTGAAGCTAGATGACACTCATTCAGCACAGTCGAATTCCCGCCCAACACCGACCCTTTGGGCGTGGGAGGCAGTTGTCACCTTCATATATATCATGGTTCATGGTTCTATGATTCATGCAAGGTCGCATATACATACGACATGAACTTAACATCTACATCATGCATGTCGTACCAAAGTAAAAGTAAGCATCACCACATAACAATTCAGCAAACAATTCTCAAGCAAGCTTATATACTTGGTAGGATATCACTTAGGCATATTAAAGTCATAAATGTCACATCGCATATCATGGTCTGCTATTTCATACATGGCATATCTTTCAATTTACCAACTATCGTATACACATGCATATAGGACATTCATTTGCAAACATCATCCAACCTAAGCCCTTACGGATTCGTAAGTGAAGTCACTTACCTCGAGTGAATACTACAAGCCTCCTAAAGAACCGGTCAACGCACATTTGCTTAACCTAAGGTCAACATGAAATTAACTTAGAAATTTATCTTAAAACTACTTTTTAACGCGATTCGAGGCTACATAAATGGACAAAACACCAAGGGGGAGCTTATTGTTTAAAAAAAATAGCCCGCGCGCCATTGCTATCACCACGTGCCACTGAATTTCGATACACGTTCCCTCAAACCTAAAACTTCAAGTCACTATGGTTCCAATGCCATGAACCACTCCCCGATCTGATGCCTCACGCACCCACACGCGCAACCTAAAATCCTACGCGTGTGGCTCACGTGCCGCTTGCGGGCAGATTCTTTCTTCAGTGCGTGAGGGCTCTTCGTGGCTCCAATCAGTTAGTTTGTGAAGAAAACGAGGAGAAAAGACTCCAAAATATGAGATCACTTAATGAAACTTCTTGTCGGCGATCTCGAGCACACTAACTAGATCTAGACTGGCTGTGTTCTGGACTTAATGCTGCTGGAACAGTGTGGCCAAAAGAGAGAAAAATCGAGAGGGAGATGGGGAAGGAATCGTGAAGGGGAGAGGAGAGGAAAAGAATCAAAATTTCCCCCTTTTTTTTCCTTCTTTCTCTTGGAAAGTAAAAGTGAGGGGGCTAGGGCCTAACTTATCCTTATATAGGATGCACTGGGAACCCTAATTACAAAAGTGTCATTAAGCCCAATAATTATAACCTTTTTTTTCGGGGAGTTACATCAGTACCTTCTTAAGAACTTTTGTCCCCGAAAGTTGCTATTCCAAGAACAATTTCGGGTACTTAACCTTCATCCCTTCTTCTTGCTCCCAAGTAGCTTCCTCGACCTGGATTACTCTAGAGAACCTTCATGAAGGCTATCTCTCAGTTGCGAAGAGCTTTTACTTCTCAAGCCAAAATTCAGACATGCTTTTCTTCATAGGTCAAACTCTCAATTACGTGTAAGGGCTCATAGTTAATCACATGGGACAGATCTGCCAGATACTTTCTCAATATAGAGACATGAAATATATTATGAACAGCTAAAAGGGAGGGCGGTAGGGGCAATCGGTATGCAATGTGGCCAATATGCTTCAGTATCTCGAATGGCCTAATGAAATGTGGGTTAAGCTTCCCTTTCTTCCCGAACATGAGAACGCCTTCAGTTGGGGTGACTAGCAAGAAAGCACGATCCCCTACCATGAATTTCAAGTCTCTATGTCTCATGTCAGCATAACTCTTCTGCCTGCTTTGTGCTATTTGCATCCTTGCTCTAATCTTCGTTATAGCCTCATTTGTAAATTTAACTGACTCTGGTCCCAACAAATTATGTTCGCCTACTTCGTCCGATCAAACAGGCATCCTACAACTCCTACCATACAGAGCCTCGAATGGCAACATTCTTATGCTTGCCTAAAAGTCGTTGTTGTAAGCAAACTCTATTAAATGCAAATGTGTGTCCCAACTACCAGCGAAATCTAACGTACATGCTCGTAACATATCTTCCAAGATCTGATTCGAACACTTTGTTTGACCATCTATCTAAGGGTGAAATGTCGTACTGAAGTCCAACTTTGTGCCTAAAGCTTTTTGCAGACTCTACCTAAAAGTAGACGTAAAACGAGGATCTCTGTTTGAGACAATAGACACGGACACTTCATGCAATCTGACAACATCTTTCAAATATAGCTGCACCCACCTATTAACAGAGTAAGTTGTCTTCCCAAGAAGAAAGTGAGCAAATTTGGTCAACCTATCAATAAGGACACAAATCGTCGTATAATCCTTTGTTATTTTGGGTAGCCCAACAACGAAATCCATGGAAATGTGCTCCCATTTTCATTCTGGCAAGCCAAGGGTTGCAACAACTCTGCTGGTCTTTGCCTTGGTGCCTTCACTTGTTGGCACACTGGACACTTACTGACGAACTCTGTCACATCCCTCTTCATGTTATTCAACCAATAGTTCATCTTCAGGTCCTGATACATCTTCGTGCTACCATGATGTATCAAGAATAGAGAATTATGAGCCTCTGCCAATAATTCGCTTCAAAGAGTAACCTCTTATGGTACACAAAAACGTCCCTTGAAAATTAATCTGAATTCTTAAGACATTGAGTATTCCTCTGCCTTACCTGACATTACTTTACCACACTTTTCAATTAGGTTAGAATCCTCCTGTTGAGCATTAATAATCCTCGACCTTAAACTCGGCGTCATAGTCATGTGAGCAACAAGTGAGGCAACCTCACCCACTGACCCTACTATCTATTCACGCTCAAGATCTTTATATATTTATGGTTGTACTGTAATAATAAATGACGTATGCGCTGCCTTTCTGCTTAGGGCATCAGCTACTACATTAGCTATACCCGGATGGTATTAGATCTCACAGTCATAATCTTTTACCAACTCCAACCACCTACGCTGCTTGATGTTAAGTTCCTTTGTGTGAAGAAGTACTTCAAACTCTTATGGTTGGTAAATTCATGTATTCGTTCAACGTACAAGTAATGGCTCCAAATCTTCAGAGCAAAAACTACAGCAGCTAATTAAATATCGTGCGTAGGATAGTTACGTTCATAATCCTTCAACTATTGTGAAGCATAAGCTATCACCTTGCCTCGCTACACAAAAACACAACCAAGTCCTATCTTGGATGCATCAATGTAAATCATAAAATCCTTTGTTCCTTTAGACACTGTTAATACTAGTGCAGTAACTAAGCTCTCCTTGAGTTTCTAGAAACTCAATTCACACTCATCACTCCATGCGAATCTATTCCCCTTTCGAGTCAATTGGGTCAAAGAGGTGGCAATCCTGGAGAAATCTTGCATGAATCGAAGATAATAGCCAACCAGCCCTAGAAAGCTTCGCACCTTCTTGATTGTAGTCTGGCGAGGCCACTTGGTGACTGCTTCTATCTTGGCTAGATCTACCGACACTCCATCCTTTGACACAACGTGTCCTAAGAAAGACACCTGTTGAAGCCAGAATTCACACTTAGAGAACTTGGCGTATAACCTATGAGTTCGTAACGTGGACAAGACTTTTCTACGATGTTCTTCATGCTCTACCTCTCTCTAGGTGTATACCATAATATCATCGATGAATACAATGACAAAGGAATCCAAGAATTTTTAATACTTGATTCGTCAATTCCATAAAATGTTGTTGGTGCGTTGGTTAGGCCAAAAGACATTACAATTAATTTGTAGTGCCCATACCTAGACCTGAACGCCATCTTTGGAATATCTTCCTCTTTCATCCTCAACTAGGATATCCTGACCTAAAGTCGATCTTGGAATAAATTGTATACCCTTGCAACTAATCAAACAAATCATCTATCCGAGCTAAAGGATACTTGTTTCTCGCCATCACTTTATTCAACTCTCGGTAGTCAATTCACAGCCTCATCGAATCATCCTTCTTCATGAACAGAACCGATGTGCCCCATGGAGATACACAAGGGCGTATAAATCCCTTTTTCCAAAAGCTCTTGGATCTGAGTCTTGAGTTATTTCAACTCTGTTGGGGCCATCATGTATGGAGCCCTAAAGATAGGTGTTGTCCCTACTACCAATTCAATTCTGAAGTGTACCTCACGAGCCGGTGGTAAGCCTGGAAGGTCATCAGGAAATAGATCTACAAATTCCTTTATGATAGGCACTGAGGTTACTGAAACCTCAGCACTGCTAGTGTCCACTACATTAATTAGCCACTAATGCGCACTATGGTCCACCATTCATCTTGCCTTCAGCTTCGAGATCACTTTGGGAGATTTTTCAGGTTGATACCCTCGAAACTTGAAGCTCGCCTCACCAAGTGGGTTAAAAATTACTTCTTTCTTGAAACAGTCAATGATGGCATGGTTTGCAGACAACCAATTAATCCCAAAAATTACATCCAAATTAAACATATCTAGGACTATTAGTGTCACATCTAACAAATGTCCTAACACTAAAGTCTTACAAGGTTTTACATACTCTCTAGCCAATAGAATTACTCCTCTAGGAGTGGAAACTGACACTACATGATCTAATAGTTCTAAGCCTAACCTAGTCTTATTTACAAAAGATCTAGAGATAAACGAAAGAGTAGAACAAGAATCAAATAGTACAAATGCATAATGATCTAACACAAGTATGGTACTTGTCACCGTATTAGAGTTTATCGCCTATAGTTATGTGGTTGCAAACACCTTACCCTTCTGTGTGTCAGCTTGGCGTGAGGTTTCAGCTGATCCCGAACTAGTAGTATCATTCCTCGGACAATTTGCAGTAATGTGCCCTTCTTTGTTGCACCGGAAGCATACTTTCATCCTGGCCATGCAACGACCGTGATGCTTTTTGCCACAACTCTTGCACAGTGGCTTAGCCAAACTAGGGTTCGATTGTCTATTGCTCTATTTTCCCTGGACTAAGTTTTGATTCATCCTAGTGGGATAGAGATGAAACTATGAAGTAGACCAACTCTACTCAAACTTCTTCTTCTGTCCTACAAGGGCATTTGGTACTGTCAAACCTGGGGTCACCTTCGTCAGTCAGTAGTTGATTAGGGAAGCGACCCTCAGAGCTACATCATAGTCGACTGGACTGTGAACTGCAACAAAACCTTGAATTGCGTCGTTTAAGCCCATGATAAACCTTTCAGCCTTCTTAGCCTCTGCAACTACTAACTCATGAGCAAACCTCATCAACCTCGTGAATTCACGATCATACTCTTCTACTATGTGGTCTCCTTGCTTCAGGTTGATGAACTTCGTCTGCTTTCTGTACCTTTCAATAGTAGGATAGTACTGAAGAAAGAAGACTTGCTTAAACTGTAACCAAGTGACTGAACCATCTCGTACACCAATCGAACATTCTGCAGACTCCCGCCATAAGAGAGCATCCCTTTTCAGCATGAACACGACGCAATGAACCTTCAGGTCGTCCAGGCAGTCCATATAACAAAATATGGTTTTCATTGAGGATAACCATGACTCAGCAACCGTACGATCCATAGATACTCCATCAAATATTTTCGGGCCGTACTTTTTGAAGTCTTTCAGATACTAGGCCCGAATCAATGCGGCCCCTTCCTCCATTATGGTAGCACTCGATCAACTGCAATACCCACTGTCGTGTTTGCATGGTCTGTAATGTATCCAGCAACATTGATGCCATTGTCGGCTGGGGTTGTGCTGCTTGATGAGCAACAAACTGCACTTGAGGTAGATTTTTCAGTTGAGCCTCAAGTTGAGCAATTGGTTGCTCTTGATGTAGATCCTCTAGCTGAACCTCAGGTTGTCCTTGGTGTTCAGAAGGAGCCATTGGCTGAGGGGTCACCCGACCCTTTCCTCTATCACGTCCATGGTCACACCTACCAGCTCCACGTCCTCGAGGTTGCATTTTCTAGTTACTAACTTAAGTCAGCTATCTATCCATAATCATACAAAGTCAACAATAACCGTACAATGTACTACAACATGATTAATAAAAGTCATTCCAACTATTAGGTAAATAATGTTACTACCACATGCATAGTCAACTAACTTTTCATTATCAACTAACATACCTGGCGGTGACGAGGTGGTTACAACTTGGGCATGGAGATTTATCTATGACACCCTTGTGCTTACAATGTAAGCAGTCTACAGAATCCCAAACGAGGCTCTGATACCGACTATAACAACGACCCGACTTACATTAAGCCTAAGACTGCTACTACATGCATGCATAGACAACTAAAACTAAATTCAAACATCAAATTCAATTACAAAGTTTGGAAAGTTATAGTTGCAAGATTTAAAAAGGTGGGATCCTAGCTAGCATCAACAAATTATAGAAAATGGAACCAATTTTTTTAAAAAATAATAACTGAACATTTAAAAGTCTTAGGTCCAAGCAAATGTTTGAAAGGAAAGTGAACATAAAACAACTTCATAGCTTTGTAACCTCGCACGTCATCCACCACGCACGGTATGTTCATTACCTGAAAAAGATTATTAACATAGGTTGAGTATATAAAATACACCCATTAAGTAACCCCATGACACCAGCACCGGGCGTTCAATCGGTCTCCAGCAGATGCCAGAAACTTGATTGCCACCTGACGCGATGCCCCGCAGTGTACGGGTCAGTTTTAGTAGAGTGAATATGAGTGTCGAGTGTTGTCCTCGGGATTTGGTTTCTAGCTTGACTGATTACCACGGATAATTACACCTCATTTTATCTAGGGAATCCATTATTAAAGAAGGGAATC
>JAOANK020099431.1:0-18538 GCA_026257165.2 Telfairia occidentalis
TCTTTAGTTTATTGGATTTATAGAGTTATAAATGATTCAATAACAACCTTACTGAATAACTCAATAACAACTTTATTGACAATAGAATGTGTTTACAAGTCATTCGAGTTTTAGGACATACACACCCAACAGCTAAGAGAATAACTCAGGATAAATTTTCCTCATGTCCTTTTCAGTTTCCCATGTAGCTTCTTCAAATGATTGATTTCTCCACAGAACTTTCACAAGAGGAATATTTTTGGGACGTAAAAGTCGATCCTTTTTATCTAAAATTTGGACTAGAATTTCCTCATATGTTTAGTATTCCTTCACTTGTAGTGGTTCATAGTTTAGTGCGTGGGATGTGTCTACAATATTCTTTCGTAGCATGGAAACATGAAAAGTGTTATGTATCCGGTCCAAAGCAAGTGCTAAAGCCAAACGATATGTTATTGTGCCTATTTGTTCTAGAACCTCAAAAAGTCCAATAAACCTTGGGCTAAGTTTCCCATTTTCCCCAAATCTCAAAATTCCTTTCAACGGCGAAACTTTCAAAAATACCATATCTCCCACTTCAAAATTCAATTTTTTCCTTCTAACATCAACATAGCTTTTCTAACGACTCTATGCTATTTTCATTCTCTGTTTGATTAAACTAATAGCCTCATTAGTTTTCTGTACTAAATCTGGTCCCAAAATCAAACTCTCTCCAACCTCACTCCAATTGACCTGCGATCGACATTTACACCCATAAAGAGCCTCGAAAGGTGTCATCGCAATCGTTGCTTAATAACTATTATTATATAAAAACTCAATTAAGTACATATGTTTCTCCCAACTTCCTTGAAAATCTAAAGCAGAAGCTCAGAGCATGTCCTCGAATATTTGAATTGTCCTTTCTGTTTGACCATCTGTCTGTGGGTGAAAAGTAGTATTGAAATCGAGTCTTGTGCCTAAAGCCTAATGCAAACTTTTCCAAAATTTAAATGCGAATTTTGGATCTCGATCAGACATTATAGAGACAGGTATACCATGAAGTCGAACTATCTCTTTTGCGTAAACTTGAGCTCATCTTTTTGACGTATAAGTTGACTTATCAGGTAAAAAGTGAGCTGACTTGGTTAAACAGTGAACGATGAACCATACAATCTCCAAACCCAACTGTGTCTTAGGCAATCCGACCACAAAGTCCATAGAGACATTTTCCCATTTTCATTTAAGTATATTCAATGGTTGGAGGAGTCCTAATGGTCTCCGATGTTTAATCTTCACTTGTTGGCACGTAAGACAATGACTAACACAGTCGGCAATATCACGTTTCATTCTTGGCCACTAATATATTCTTTGGAGGTCTTGGTACATCTTTATACTCCCAGGGTGAACTAAGTATGGAGTACTATGGGCCTCCATCATAATATTCTTCTTAACGACCAAGTCGTCTGGAACACAAAGGTGATTACTCAACCACAAAACTCCATCATCTGTCACCACAAACTCTAATTGCTTACCCTTGTTAACATCCTCAACAATTTTTTTTTTCAAAGCTGGGTCAAAAAGTTGAGTTTACTTTATCTTACTAACCAAAGATGGTTCTATCGCTAGATTAGCCAACAAAGACGTTACATCTTTAGTAGCCACCTGAATATCTAACTTTCCAAGATCTCTAACCAACTGTTCTTGAGACATGAGTAGAGTTGCTGAATAACCTGAAGACTTCCTACTCAAAGCATCAACCACCACATTAGCTTTACCTGGATGATAACTCATAATGCAGTCATAATCCTTAACCAATTCCAACCAACGTGTTGACGCATATTCAATTCCTTTTGAGTGAAGAAAGATTTTAAACTCTTATGGGCAGTAAAAATCTCACAACGAGCACCATACAGGTAATGCCTCCAAATCTTCAATGCAAACACAATCGCAGCTAACTCTATGTCATGGGTGGGGTAATTCTATTCATGGTTCTTAAGTTGTCGGGAAGCATAGGCAATAACCTTGCTATTTTGCATAAATACACAACCTAGACTATTTTTTGAAGCATCACTATAAATCACAAATCTTGAGTCTCCCTTAGGAACAGTCAAAACTAGAGTAGTAACAAGTCTCTTCTTTAACTCTTGAAAACTTTGTTCACAATCTTCTAACCATTGAAAACGTGTGTTCGTTCTTGTTAGATAAGTCAAAAGGGCTGAGATATTAGTTAAACCTTCCACAAATCTCCTATAGTAACCAGCTAATCGAAGAAAACTTTGAATTTCTCAAACATTCGCGGGTCGTGGCCAACCCATAACTGCTTCAACTTTGCTTGGATCCACATAAATCCATTTTTTAGACACTCATGCCCTAGAAAGGCAATGCTTTTCAACCAAAACTCATTTCTTAAATTTTGCATAAAGTTTCTTTTCCCTCAGTACCTCTAATGTTTTCTTTAAGTGCAACTCATGCTCGAGCTTCGTCTTGGAATAAATTAAGATGTCACCATTACAAACTATAACAAATTTATCCAAAAAGTGACTAAACACTAGATTCATCAAATCCATAAAAGCAGCTGGCGCATTAGTTAGTCCAAACGACATGACCAAGAACTCACAGTGGCCGTAACGGGTTCTAAATGTAATCTTTTGAACATCACTATTTTTAATCTTCAACTGGTGGTAGCCTGACCTCAAATCAATCTTTGAGAAAACGCTAGCACCTTGAAGCTAGTCAAACAAATCTTCAATTCGAGGGAGTGGGTATTTGTTTTTAATTGTCATACGGTTAAGCTCCCGATAATCAATGCAAAGTCGAAGAGTCCCATCTTTCTTTTTAACAAAAAGGACCGGAACACCCCAGGGAGAAACACTTGAGCGTATAAAAACTTATTCAACAACTCTTGAATTTGTTCCTTAAGCTCTTAAAGTTCAGCAGGAGCCATCCAGTAAGGTACTTTGGATAAAGGTGCAATTCCTTGCGCCAAAATCGAGAATTCAATCTCTCTATCAGAAGTAATCTTGAAAAATCCTTTGGAAAGACATCAAGAAAATCACATACGACAAGTATCTCTTCCATTGACTTTTCCATTTTTTTTTTGTGTTAACCACACTAGCTAAATACCCCCAACAATGGTTCTCAATAAGCTTTGATGCTTTTAGGGCAGATATAACTTTTGGAAGAAGATGGACTTTTACCCCCTTGAAATGAAACTTGGGTTGGTTTGGAGGAGAAAATAAAGCCTCTGTCTTGTGGCAAAGAATGTTAGCATGGTTTACAGACAACCAGTGCATACAAAAAATTGCATCAAAATCAGTGATTTCAAGAAGTGTCAAATCAACAGTCAAGTTTCGATCAACAATACTCAATTGACAAGACTTGATTATTTTATCAGTTCAGAACACACTCTGAGAGGGAGTCGACACTTTAAGTACATAACTCAAATCCACAGATACTAACTTACATTTTTTAACAAAGGCAGTAGATATGAAAGAATGTGTAGAACCAGAGTCAATCAATACAAAAGCTGTTATTCCAGCAATGAAAATGGTACTTGAAACCATGTTAAGCTGGTCCTCGGCCTCTTGCTTGGTCATAGCATAGACTTTGCCCTTCATTCTTGGTTTTTTATCTTGAGTCCCCGAGTCATCAGCTTTCTGGTTCAAATGACATTTGTTAATGAAATATCCTACTTTTACACCAAAAAAACAAGCTCCTGAAGTTCTGTAACACGTCCCAACATGGTTTTCCCCACAAGTCTTACACTCAGACGATTGCCCATTGTTGCTAGATCTTATTCATTTCTGTGGTTGGTTTGAACTGTGCTGTCCATGAAACTTCCTTTTTAAACTAGCATCCTTTGAGGATGATTTGGTATTATCCAGATCTTGCAATAAAATTTGAGCCAGTTGTAGCATCTCAGCATAAGTGTTCAATCTGAAAGCAACAACATGCTTCCTTAGCTCTGGCCTCAAACCTCTCTCAAACTGTTTAGCTTTCCTCCAATCAGTGTCCACCAAGTGGGGGTGTATTGAGAAAGCTCATCAAATTTTCTTTCATGTTCCATTAAGGACTGTCATCCTTACTCTAGTTTGATAAATTCTGCCTCTTTATCTTGTCTAGCCGTAGGGGGAAAGAACTTCTGAAAAAAATTCTCCTTGAATCTTGCCCAAGCTCATGGGATTCTCAGCAACATTTCACGTCCTGTGGGCCATATTCCACCATTTTTTTTTTTATCATTTCTTCAACATGTAAGAAGCAAAAGTTACCTTCTGGGCATCATTGCATTCCATGAAGTCAAAAGCCTTCTCAATTTCCTCGACTCACTCATCAGCAACGATAGGGTTGGTGATTGTACCATCAAATGCCGGAAGATGGAGCTTCCTAAATTGCTCCACCACACGATTGATTCCATCGTTAATCGGAGCATGTCCATCCATCCTCAGCCCTTGTGGAATGTCAGGAATTTGATCTTGCACTCCACCAGGACCTTCACCTCACGAATTATTAACCTTTCGTCGTTACATCGTTCTACAAAACATGTGCGAAACACCCTTTCGGGATACCTAAGAAGTATAATAATAATAAAAAAAGATTCTAGTAACTAGCAAACATAACAGAACAACACAACCCATTCACTATCGTTAAACCTAATATTCTAGCATGAACTTTCAAACTAACTCACAATTAAGACCAAAATTCTATCATAAGAAACTAAGAACTAGTCTAGTTATGATACAAACTCGTATACCAAAATTTCCCGTTCAAAACAACTTTCTATTAAAAAAAAAAAGTAAAGAAAGACTTTTTTGGGCTGAAAACCAAATTTGAAAAATAACAAAATTTCATTAAAAAAAAGTAAAAATATATAATTTTAAAGTAAAAATCAAAACAATAAATTACCTAAGTGAAACAATTGTTTGATTAGCTTTTTTTGTGTAAAAAGAGACAAAAAAGAGCAAGAACAGTTCAACTTCTTAAGAAAAATAGAAACTGAAATAAATCTAAAAATATTCTTTAATAAAAATCTTTCAATTAAAACCAAAGGCAAAACTTTGATAAAACTTTAGGCCAACAAAAAGTATGGCAAAAGACTTCAAATTGTTCAATAAGAAAGAAACCCTAAAATTAATCAATATCTCAAAACCTTAATCCTAAAACAAGGAATGATTAAACAAAAAGATAAGGTAAAACAAACTTAAAGAATTTTTTAGAAGAGAAAAAACTCCCAAGACCCTTCTTTCTTTTCTTTGAGAGAAACTTTTAGAATTTTAAAAGTTCGGGCTTAGAGAGGTTTTTATAAGAAAACCCTAAAATAAACCCCTAAATTATTTTATTATTTTTAAAAATAATAACAAAAATATCTCCTATTTTAATTAGAAGATAATATTAAATAAATAATAAATAAAAATAATTTATCAAAAAAATATATATATTTTTATCGTTACAAACTTTATCTGCAACGCCCTAGGCCCAGGATTCGAAATCTGGATTTGGCACCTACTGGCCTTGACATTCTCCTGCGACCTGGCGATGATACCTACTTGACTTGAGCTGCTTGAGAGAGTGAAGACTACCCTCACAGACCAACATAGGTCCTTCCAGCAAGCTTTGTCCTCACTCACATGCTTCCTAGGTAAATTCCCTAGAAGGTTGCCCAACATAAGATTGCTTCGAGCCAAGCACGCTTAACTTTGGAGTTCTTATGATTGAGCCACCGAAAATGAAGATGCACCTTATTGTTATAAGTAGTAACTATCAATTCTTTTAAGCCTTTCTTAACCATGTGTTCATAGTCTCAAGATCCCTCTCATTCGGATGCGCTGTCGATTCATTCATGTATCCTTCCTTTACCTGGTGTTACATGCCCACCAGCTTTTGCTTGGTTTGTCCCCAAACTACATCCTACTGGGAGAGGTCCCACTCTGATACAATTTGTAACGCCCTTGGCCCATGATTTGGAATCCGAATTCGGCTCCTACTGGCCCCGACATTCTCATATGATCTGGCCATGCTACCTACTTGACTTGAGCTGCTGCGAGAGTGAAGACTACCCTCATAAACCAACAAAGGTCATTCCAGCATGCTTTGTCCTCACTCACATACTTCCTAGGTAAAATTCCTTAGGAGGTCACCCAACATAAGATTGCTCTGAGCTAAGCACGCTTAACTTTGGAGTTCTTATGATTAAGCCATTGAAAAGGAAGGTGCACCTTATTGGTATAGGTAGTAACTATCAATTATTTTAAGCCTTTCTTAACCATGCTTTCATTGTCTCAAGATCCATCTCATTCGAATGCGATGTCTATTTATTCACGTACCCCTCCTTTACCGTGTGTTACACTTCACCTTGAGATGTGCA
This sequence comes from Telfairia occidentalis, assembly GCA_026257165.2. Classification (NCBI taxonomy): domain Eukaryota; kingdom Viridiplantae; phylum Streptophyta; class Magnoliopsida; order Cucurbitales; family Cucurbitaceae; genus Telfairia; species Telfairia occidentalis. The sequence goes on from JAOANK020099431.1 coordinate 6,317, forward strand.
TTAGCCAAGTGGCTATTCCTAACTTCCTTGCAAATTCAAGAACAAAATCTAGAACGTAACGTTGTTATTAAGAGGCTGGTTGTTCTTCATTTTTCTAAAATTCATATATACAAAGGAAAGAATGGGTCACACTTAATCACTAATTCAAAAATGATTTCATTAATAACAAGATTAAAGCAAACACATAACTTAATAGCCTTGGCAACACATATAGTACATTACTTCTAATCTTCACCTTGAAAAGTTTAGCTCATGGTTAAGGTAAAATCAATATAAAAAAAAATGTTTATCTTAAGCACAAAATAATGAAACACTACCTTTTCTAAGTTGAAAAATAAGGAAGGAAAGAATTGGATAGAAAAAGGGATGAGATAGAACTAAATTCCTTAGCTTATGATAGTTATCCTTCTTTCAAAACTTGGCAAGCTTCATTGTGATCCACACCTCTCTTCCCCTTCTCTTTTCTTGTTCTCCTTTATTTCTTACAAAGATTCTATAAAATCTTCTCCCCTTTTCTTTCTTGTAGCCTTGGCATTTTATCGACCTATTTCCACAAATCAGGGCTTACTTGGCTGATGTATTCGACATGCGAACACTCATTGAAGTGTTAAAGTCAAGCTCAATTAATGAGCTACCAACTCACTAAAGTCACACTTTTAGCTCCACATGCTATAACAATAGTTTTCTCATCTATTTTTCTTCTATAAAAATTTATGTGTTGCCACATAAGTAATGTGGCAACTTAACAACATAGACAACAAAGCTTAAATTTGATAATAGTAAGGGTTAAATGCTTCAAATAGGAGAATTGGAGTACGAATGAGTCAATCAAGCATTTATGCACTTAGTTCTCTTTTGCCAAAGTTGATTGTTCCTTTCCTTATTTTTGTCCAATTAAAAGGATAATTCTAACTCTTATTCTGAGAGTTAAGAGAATTCAACCAAAGAGACTTCATTCCCGCTCTCCCTTAGTTTCAATCCAGTGGTTTCAATAGAGATTAGTTTCTCATCGCCCAGTGAACAGTACAATCCAGCCAGTAATGAAGAAACCATGAGACGACTAGATCTTGAGCTATAGAAGGAGCATAGTGAGAAAGCCCACCTACATATTACTGAGTATAACAATTAGGTGGCAAGATACTACAACTATCAGGTCATGTCAAGGAGTTTTAAAGAAGATGATCTCATGTTAAGGAATTTCATGTCAAACACCAAGGATCCAAGTTGTGGGGCATTGAAACCAACCTGGGAAGGATGCTATCATGTTACCAAGGCAACTCAGCCTGGTACATATAGGTTAGCTCACTTGAATGGCAAAATTTTACCTTATTCATGGAATGTTGAGCATTTGAAATTTTAGTTTTAGTAGCCAATCCTTTAATAGTAGATATAAATTTGAATTTTTCCATATGTAATTTCTATTTGGTTTTAGACAATGATTGAAGAATCAAATCAAGTTGTTCATTTGTTGTTTTCTTCATAAGTATCATGTTTATTTGTTGGCTTCCCACTTTTGTGATATCGAAAGAGAGTTTAACTTGTGCAAGTACATGCAATCACAAACAAACTAGATAGGGAGTATTCCCAATCTTGTCTCCACATGGATTTTAATTTGTTGAAAAATATTAAGGATATTGTTATAAGTATTGCAGTGAAAAAAAATAGGGGTTGGGAAGAAAAATGTTGTTGGTTTCACTATAATGAAATAAAAACTTAAAGATGTAATAATGCAGAAATGCAAGAGCACACGCAATAGGCAAAAGATACTTAAGGAGAAAATGTAAGTTTAGATATTTAAATCCCCTTATCCCAAATGCAGTGGTTTTTCTACAGCATCTTCCCAAATAGAACTAATTTCCAACAAACTTGGAATCGACTCATATGAAATTCTTTAAAATTTAATGAGTTAGGAGGCTAATCAATCTTATGTCTAAGCTCAGATTGACGTTAATTCAATTCAATATTTACCTATCTGTATATCAATTCAATATTTACCCATCTGATTTTAAAACTAGATACTCTATGCCTAGTACCTATTCGACACGATTTCTAAGCTAAAAATTACTACATCATTCTAGTGTTTTCGATTAGACCCACCCTTTCAATATTAAACTTAACTAGAATACTTAATCGATGACCAGCTAAACTAAGTATTATGAAAGATAAAACAAGTATAACGAGGTGGAATAATAATTCTATTACGGGAAAAACTAAACAAATTACAACATTGAAGTAAGGTTGATCTCACGGGTAAACCAGAAAGAAAGTTAGTACCTACTCATGTTTACAACCATGCTAACAGAAGATACAACATTCACAGTAAGTAAAATAAACTCAAAAGATGAAACAAAGCCAAATGACAACTTTTTAGCTATCTCCACGATATTTTTTTGACTTCAAGCTAATAATCCTCGATTGACGTATCACAATCGTTGTTTTTTCCTCCTTTTCTCTTTTTCCTATTTTGCCTCTATGAGGTATGAACTTTCATTTAGATGTGACCATGTATCCGTCCGCAGAGCACTCTTTCATTCCTCCCTAAAACTCAACTTTGTTGGCTTATTAAATGAAACCCCGCTTTTGTACACTTTTTTTTCCTTTACTGCGCCCTAGCAATCCTGCAGCATAACCCACATGAGCTATACAACTTTACATAGAGATGCTACAATAAAACCACAACATAATTTTTGGAACAACAAATGTTACAATCATAAGCTTTTTGCCCATCTTCTATTTTATCATAGAAATGCCCTATTCTTACCATAGTTTTCTGCATGAAAGCTCTAAAATAGACATAATACACAATTCAACACAAGTCTCATGCGCCAACTTGAGCATAGCTAACTGGTTAAGGCATATGTCCCCAATCTAGAGGTCGTGAGTTCGAACCCTCATTTCCACATGTTTAACTGGAAAAAAAAATACAAGTCTCATGCAAGTGAAGATCTTAAAGCAAGAACACATCAAACTCAGATAAAAAGGGGGGAGAGATACTATAAAAGCAAATAAACGATCAACGTGTAGGCTACAATTTAAAGTAAGTTATACATCTAAGCTAAAGCAAGGCTAAAATGATCAAATAAACCTCTAAAGAACTTTGCCTAAGCTAAAGACGATAAATAGTTAAGCCAAGGCGTGGCATGGAAGGCCGAGCCGAGGCATGGTTTAAGAGGCTCATGTGTAAATTCAGCAGTCGATGTCAAGTAAAAAGGCGAGAAAGAAATTTAGAATAAGCAGAATGAGAAGAGACATTTACTTTTTAATTCAAAAACTTTCATTTCGAATTACATAAAGATTTTCAAGTAGTACGGTCCATGATAATGAAGAAGTTTTTTGAAGGTTAATGCTTGCCTGAGTCAAGCTCATCGATCTTATTTCCATCATTCATGTCTTTGAAAGGATCTTCATCTAATTACTATTGTGTTTCATCCACCATCGCATCACATTCCCTCAGGAACTCCCCTTGGATAAAGGCACATCTCTAGTTGGGATAATATACTTTGGAATGGAAAATCGAGTATTTCACTCTGGCACTTATGGCTTCATTTCTCCAAGTTCACATACTTTACGAATTGTTTGAAGGAATTAGCGAGATACTTAGAATCATTGAGTTTGGATTTCACAATTCTAGAATTCACCTCGTCGAGTTCCAACTACACTCAAAATTTATATATATTACACTACTCAACCTTAGAATTGAGGGGAGAAATTGTGGCCCTAGCAGTTTGTAGCAGTTGATTAGCCCAATTCAAAGTGAGTTGTGCTCGCTTAAGCTTGATGCTTGAAACATAATTCTAATGTAGCTCATCATCTACCTCTATAGTCAAAACAATCATGTGAACAAAGGCCTACAGATGGATGTAGTTGAGTTAAGGGAAAAGAAAAAGAGAGTTTCTTAATATGAAAAGTAAAATGCGAACCAAAGTCTTTTGACGCATATGTGAGACATTCCTAAGTAAAAATCTCATCCAAGATTTCTATAGCTAGTGTTGACATTATCATAAGGAACTTTCTCTAGGTCATGCAATGAAGCAAAAGCCTTTTCAAATGTCTTCGTCTCGCCATAGCTCAACTTGTACAAATGCTAAAATACCTCAAACCCAGGTTCGATATCCTTAACAAGCGTCTAAAAAATAGAAGTTTGAGTGGTTGAATGGCTCGATCGTCACAGATTAGGAGGAGTATTTGAAGGGATACATTGATGTTGAATTGAATGCTTGTCTATTGTCAAATCAGTGATGTTCAAGACCCTAGCTAGATGGATTAGAAGTACTCAAGTTGTGGTTTCAACGTCTATCCCTTTCAAGGAGACATACATGGCGACCAACCATTCCTAAAAACATGAGAAGATGAATTAGTCATGTACTTGATTCATTAGCTGAGGCCGAAGACCAAGATGGCTAGATGTGCAAGAGTTTATGTACCTTTACTTTGAATGAGGCTATGTGCATCAAGGTTTTTTCAAGAATGAGGGTAAGACAAAACCTGTCTACAACATGGAGCTAGACAACAATGTTGTAGAATACTGAAGTTGCAAGGGTGGGTCGGATTACATCTTACTATGGTCAAAGATGAAAAAATAGCTAGCATAAAAAAAATAGAGTATGGTCTCGATCGAGCAAGGGAAATGAACACCTACCAAGTTCCTAAACTTAGTCAAAACCAGATAAAAGGCTATGTATACATTCTTTGCAAGCAAGTCTTCGTTAACAAAAAGCCAATGGTCCCTCCCTCCTTTAACTGAAGAGGGATCATTGATAAGAGATTTTCTTTGAGAGCATATATAATGGTGGAAGGTATCTTCTTAATGATGTTAGGCCATGAAGGGACATGAACTCCTTGGTAGTGAGTGCGTTCACATCTCCAAATCGCCAAAGAATGTAGCACCCAGGTAAAGTGCTTCATTCATTGGGAACTAATTAAGCAAGTGCAATGATACAAAATCAAAGGTACGAAGAAAGCTCTGATACCAAATGATATGGCCAACCTTACCACAATTGGTTTATGCAACGTTTATAAGAACAGACACCTCTTTAACTCAAATGGTAGTAATACGTAGTACATACACAAGGAATCAATCAAGGGGAAGAATAAATAACTAACCTAGATGATTGTCAAGCCTTTGTATGGGAACTAGTTCTCAATTCAAAGATGAAACAATTCACAAGTTTGGTGACCAATCAAAACTTGAATATTTCTAAGGAACATGCAACATGTTTTCAATTTGGAGCAAAGAGAGAAACTCTCCCGATTTTCATTTTACCACAATGTCTAACTACAATGTCTAACCCTCTCTATATTACAAATGAAGGATTTAAATGACCTCATGGTTGACAACATAAAGAAATAAACTAAATTCTAAAACTAGCCTAACTTGAACAATGTTTAGTTACAAGTTATTTGAGAGTTTCTAAAATGGGCCAACTAAATACACTTCACACTATAGTTGGGCCTAATAACTATTAAAATAAATCACATGAAGTACAAAAGAAGGTTATTTGAGAAATACATGGAAAATACTACTTTAAGGTGTAAACCGTAAATATCCCCTAAATTTGAAGCTCTCGAGTTAGGTGTCTCCATTTTGCATTGAAGCTCATTCTCCACTTATTTTCCTTCGTCATGAAGCTTAATACTCAAAATTTTGTAGTTGAGCAGTTATTCTTTGGTAGGCCTATGTTGATTGATGTACCTATTTTGAAGCACATCAGGCAAGGTCAACGAAAGTCAAACTTTGAAAAAATAGGAGGAGAGGAAGACGAGTACCAAATTTAAACATTACGAGATAAAAAGTCACTTACCAAATGTAGGGTTACTGGCAGTCTTCTTGGGCATTGGCTCCCCATTTGGATAGTCAATACACCAATTGAAAACCGAGCTCTACTTGGTTTATTGTGGTGACAGCCCTTCTGTTGAAATTCAAAAGTCTGTTCCAAAGCATTTAACTCTTCATCACTTGAACTCCAAGCGATGTTAACGCTACCCTAATCATACTCATAAGCCATGAATGGAAAAATGAGAAAATATTCTACCTTGGATTCAAAGATTAATCCACCAAAAGGGATAGATCGCCAAAGCATATAGCAAAAAGAAATTGTATGAGAAGTAGAGGAAGAAAAATGAAAGGGAACTTAAAGAAGTGAAGAATGAGTTAAGGAGAAAAGTATTCTAGCACCCTATTTTATAAGCCCCAAAAAAAGAAAAATTTTAAAATCAATCACAGGTCAAAAGTGTATGACCGACACATGTGGCTTAGTTAGACTCATGTTTGCATCACTTAGAGGTGTTAGTGGCTACAATTTGGAAAAATATAAAGGGTAAAATGATGGATACTTGGTCGACCCACGTGGGTCAGATAGATGCACACATACATGCATGCGTGTCTAGGCACACATATCCATTTAAAAAAAAAATAAAATCACAAATTTGTTTAAAAGAGTTGCCCGACCCATGTGGGTTGGTCAGGTATACCTATGCGTATCAATGTGCTGGCATACATCACTTCATCTTTTATTTGGTTTTTTTAAAGTAAATAAATTTGAGTTTTCTTTTAGTTGAACTAATTCAGTTGCATTATTACCTTAGGTACTCCCGAACATAATCCAAAGGATTAGGTGAACTATAGACGCATTGTCTAAGAACCCATGAACCTTATCTAAAAGTATGGGCCAATATTAGGTGTAAGAAATCTCAACTTAGATTAAGATGTTAGAGTAGGCTAATTAGAGGTCTAAGGGAGACTTGGCTTGTTTAGACTCGAGTCCCAATCCAAGCAAAGATAATACCCACATGAATCAAACAAGCCCAAATGAGGTTCAGCCATGCCCAAGAGGGCTGGCCCTCATGGGCCAAGCAGCGCCTCAAAGAGGCTTAACCCATTGGCTCAAGCCAAGGCTCAGCATGACTCGAACTTCATAGGCTGAGCCATGCCTTAATGAGACTCAGATCATGTCATCCAAGCCAAGGAACAACATGGCTCGACCCACGTGGGTTGAGCCAAGCCATGAGTCGTGTCATGCCTCATTAAGTCTTAAACACGACTTGGCTCATGTGAGTCAAGTTCAATCCCTTCCATTTACATAGTTTAGTAGAGGGTCAAGTCTAAGAAGGAAAGGGAAAAGACTAGCCTGAATCTTAAAGGAATTTGGTTTATCAAAAGCTAAAGGGACTCCGCCTAGAAATCCTTAAAAGCCCCTTATATATAGAAAAGAATGGCTCACAAGCAAGGTAAGTTATTCAAATCCTACTTTCTAAAATCTTACTCACAAAATCGATTACGAACTTTAATATCAAAGTGTGTTGGATTTGCACCACATCAGTGCACAGTTCTTTTTTATCTTGCATGTACTGATCAATTAATTTTCCTACATTGCAAAGAAATTTACCTTTGATCTAAAATTAGGTAACAACATATGTGTTATCTACTAAAAAAAAAATTAATATATATAATCTATTCCCCCAATTAAAATAAAAATTCCATCTATAAGTAATTTTTATTCATTGTTGTAAACTATTTCTAGAAATTAAGTAGGGAGTTAGACACCACATCAACTAAAATTCATTAATTACATATATGGAAATAAGCTTGATGATTGGTTTCTTTAAAATGTTGGTTTAAGACTTAAATAAAGAGACATCCCCTTTATTGGTCTATAGAAGATATATTTACTAAAAGAATTATGAAACTATTATAAAATGAGCACAAAAGTAGAACAAAACAACAAAAACTAAAGAAGCACACTAAGAGAAAAAGATGAAGAGAAGAAAGTAATGAGGAAGAGAGAATTCTCTATTGAGTTGTGTTTTTCAAATGTCTCATACAACCACTATTTAAGGGATTTACAATGGTGTAGGTTACATAATTCAAAATGTGTAACCTTCATGGTATAATGGGTGATAAAGAGAAGAATGAATGTGAAATTGTGTAACTCATGGAGGTTATGAATATCTACATATTATATTTATAATACTCCCCCTTAGATATCCATTGTATATAGAATATACACCTCGTTAAAACCTTACTAGGAAAAACCCAATGGGAAAAAATCCTAGTGAAGAAAAAAGAGTACATTATTCTATACACTAAATAACTGCCTCATGAAAAGCCTTGTTAGAAAAAAACCTAGTGGGATAAAAACCTATCAAGGAAAAAAGAGTGCAGTATATTTACTCCCCCTCATCGAAACATCATTTGAGATCTCTGAATCGCCACATTCCAATGTTGTGCACCAACTTTTCAAATGTTGCAATAGGTAATGTCTTTGTAAAAAGATCAGCTAGGTTACCTTTCGAACAAATTTGCTTTGTTCAAGATGATGGGTGTAGAAGAGCTTTGGAGAGATGTGCTTTATTCTATCTTCTTTAATATATCCTACTTTTATTTGGGCTATACATGCTGTATTGTCTTCGTATAGTATTGTTGGAAGATTTTTGCTTGAAGACAAGCCACATGTTTCTCGAATATATTGAGTCATTGATCTTAACCATACACATTCTCGACTAGCTTCATGAATTGCGAGAATTTCAGCATAATTTGATGAGGTAGCTGTTATGGTGTGTTTAACGGACCGCCATGATATTGCAGTTTCTCCACATGTAAACAAATAACCTGTTTGAGATCCAACTTTATGTGGGTCAGATAAATATCCTGCATTTGCATAACCAGCTAGATCAAAATTCAATTTGTTTGAATAAAATAAACTCATATCAATTGTTCCTCGCAGATAACGAAGTATATGCTTGATCTCATTCCAATGTCTTTTTGTTGCAGAAGAATATCTAGCTAATAAATTTACTGAAAATCCTATATCAGGTTATGTATTATTAGCAAGATACATAAGTGCACCTATTGCACTTAGATATAGTACTTCAGGACCAAGAATTTCTTCATCATCTTCTTGAGGTCGAAAGATATCTTTCTTCACATCAAGTGAACGAACTATCATTGGAATGTTTAAAGGATGTGCTTTGTCCATGTAAAATCTTTTTAATATCTTTTTTGTATAAGTTGATTGATGAATAAAAATTTCATATGTTAAATGGCCAATTTGCAAACCAAGGCAAAATTTTGTTTTTCCAAGATCTTTCATCTCAAATTTCTTTTTTTGAGATATTCTATTACTTTGCAAGCTCTTCAGGAGTTCCAATTATATTTAAATCATCAACTTACACAGCTATAATTGCAAATCCTGACTGTGATTTCTTAATAAATATACATTGACAAATTGGATTATTTTGATATCCTTCTTTCAATAAATATTCAATAAGATGATTGTACCACATTCGTCCTAATTGTTTTAATTCATATAATGATCTTTGTAATTTGATGGAATATAATCCTCTAGAATTTGAATTATATGATTCTGGTATTTTAAATCCTTCAGGGATTTTCATATAAATTTCATTATCAAGAGCTCCATATAGGTATGTTGTGACTACATCCATAAGATGCATGTCAAGCTTTTCATTTATACTCATGCCAATCAGATATCTCAATAATGTTATTTCATCCACCATTGGAGAATATCTCTCCTCATAATCAATACCAAGCCTTTGCGAGAATCCTTGTGCTACTAGTCTCGTTTTATATCTTGTGACCTCTTTTTTTTTCATTTCTTTTTCTCACAAATACCCATTTGTATCCCACAGATTTTACACCTTCAGGTGTTTGTACTACAGGTCCAAAAACTTCACGTTTTGAAAGTGAGTTAATTCTGCTTGGATTGCTTCTTTCCACTTAGGCCAATCCTTTGTATGTCGACATTCTTCGACAGATCTTGGTTCAAAATCCTCATTTTCATAAATAATACCATTAGAAACATTATATGCAAAAATGTTGTCAACAACTATAATAGTTCGGTTCCATCTTTTACCTGTTATGACATAATTTATCGAAATCTCATTGTTATCATCACGTACTTGACCTTCTTCCATATTCTTATGGATCGTCATGTCTCGAATTTCGAGTAAAATATCCACTTTATCAATTGAGTCATTTTGATTATCGACTACTTTTTTTTATATGATTTTTATCTTTAGAACCGGTCTACCACGCTTTTGGCGTGCTGCAGACTCATTAGTTGTAACAATTTGCTGTGTTGGGATCTCAACTCTAGATGGAACATTTACAGCTGGTATATATGACTTGGTCACTTTCTTAGCATCTGTAAATGCATCTGGCATTTGGTTTGCTATATTTTGTAAATAGATTATCTTTTGAACTTCTAGTTCACATTGATCTGTACGGGGATCCAGATGAGACAATAAAGATGCAGTCCATGTAATTTCTTTTTCTAACTTCTTAATTCGTCCCCCTAATGTTGGAAAAATTGTCTCATTAAAATGATAATCAGCAAATCGTGCACTAAATACATCACCCGTTAGGGGTTCAAGATATCTAATAATTAATGGAGAATCGAATCCAGCATAAATTCCTAACCTCCTTTGAGGACCCAGCTTAGTATGTTGTGGTGGTGCAATTGGAACATATACTGCACATCCAAAAATTCGCAAATGGGATATGTTTGGCTCATGGCCATAGACTAATTGTAATGGGGAGTACTTATGATAAGATGTTGGTCTAATGCGTATAAGTAACGCTGCATGCAAAATAGCATGACCCCATACAGATATAGGAAGCTTTGCTCTCATAAGTAATGGTCTAGCAATCAATTGCAAACGTTTTATCAAAGATTCTGCTAAACCATTTTATGTATGAACATGAGCTACATTATATTCAATACTTATCCCAATTGACATATAATAATTATTATATGCTTGGGATGTGAATTCATCAGCATTATCAAGATGAATGCTTTTAATTATATAATCATGAAATTGTGCTCTTAATTTAATTATTTGAGCAAGTAATCTTGCAAATGGAAGGTTTTGGCTTCATAATAACCACACATGTGACCATCTACTGAATGCGTTGATTAAAATCATAAAATATCTGAATTTTCAACTTGGTGGATTAATAGGTCCACATATATCACCATGTATTCTTTCTAAAAATGTTGGTGATTCAATGCCCACTTTAGCTAGTGATGGTCTAATAATTAATTTCCTTCAGAGCAAGCAACACATGACAATTCATTAGATTGAAGAATCTTCTAGTTCTTTAATGGATATCCATGTGAATTCTCAATAATTCTTCTCATCATTATTGTCCCAGGATGACCTAATCGATCATACCAAATGGTAAATATATCTAAATTCATGAACTTCGGGTTCATTGTTGCATATGTTTCAATTACTCATTTATGAGTATAATATAATCCAAAAAATAAAAGCAGGCAATGTTTCTAATATACGTTTGTCATGTAAGTTACTAGAGGTAATATAAAGGTACTATATATTATTTTTAGTATTGGTCTCAATATGATAACCATTGCAATGTATATCTTTGAAACTCAATAAATTTCTTTTTGATTTACTAGAGAACAAGGCATTATCAATAGTAAATGTCGTTTCTCTAGGCAAAATAAGATTTGCTTTTCCAAAACCTTCTATCAAGTTTGCAGAACCTGATATTGTATTGACTTTGCTTCAAGCAGTATCAATTCAAAAAAATATTTTCTATTTTTAAGTATCGTATACGTAGTTGCACTATCTGCCAATCATAAATGTTCAGAGTTCATCTTTGAATCAACCAAAGTATAAGAAATGTCCATGATTCTTCATTGAAGAAAAAAAATCACAATAAGATTCAAGAATTAAAAAGAAAACTTGAAATATAAAGCTTAACTTGTAAATATAACACGTAGATACTAAAACAAAAACAATATTAATTTTAGACATTCTCATAAGTGAATGACTTACTTGCTACTTTATCAATGGTGTCAACTATCTCTTCAGGAGATTCAAATAATTGTTACCATTGATATCAAAAGCAACAAACTGTAATTTTACAAGATTTGTCATGGTAAAACTAAAAGAGAAATGTACTTACATTAGAAATTTAATATACATACTAAACATGCATAGTAGAAAACAAATTGTAGATGACTAGCATGTTGTATTGTGTATGTAAAATATATAACTAATATGTAAAACTTGCTATATGAAATATGTAAACATTAAATCAAATATGCAAAACATATTATGAAACATGTAAACATTAAATCAAATATGTATATAAATAGTCAAATATGATACTTAGAGGAAATGTGAATAATAAACCTAACACATAATACATAAATTCATAAGATTAATATACAACAA
>JAOANK020099837.1:0-18533 GCA_026257165.2 Telfairia occidentalis
AATGTCAATAATAAAAATTTCTTCCAAATCAATCTTATTTTTTTTGTCAATTAATGAGTGTATTGTATCGATATCAATTATAAAAAAAATACTATTATTTTTTACTTTAGATTAAAACTACACGTTTCGACAGGCATCGCAAGTGTTTCTAGCTAGTTTAATTAAAAAGGAAAAGACAATGAAGGGTTATTTTAGTTCAATTGTTGACATGAGTACCATTTGAATTTTTTTAAAAAAAATATTTTATTCAATTTAATAAAAAAAATGGAGATATTTCTTCCGTTTTCAACTTATGAATTAATAATTTTATGGGGAGCAGCAATCCAGTCCAAGTCAGAGATGGCGGAAAAGAAATAGTAAATATATATTTAAATTATTTTTTTAAAAGAATTAAATATACATTGAAAAATTGTAAAAACGAAAAATGAAAGCGATAATATACAATATCTTCAAATTATTTGATTCCTACGCTTTAAAAAAAAAAGTAAAATAGGTATTAAAAAAAAACGCAAACTATATCCTTGAGTCCTAAATATTTAAGTATTTTTCTAATTTAATTCCTATAATTTAAAAAAATTAATTTTATCATTTATATTTTAATATTTTTTAATTTAATTGCTCACTATTTTGTAAATATTAAAATTGGTTGATAATATATATCATAATAGTTAGTGAATTAATAAAAATTGAGAAGAGAAAAAAATCATTTAAAAAATGAAAGTTTCTCATTTTTCCTTCAAATTTTTAAAGAAATTTCAAGTTTTATTTCTTTCAATACTTTTCTCCTTTACTAAATTTCCGTCAATTAACTAAGTATTACGTCATGTAAGTTTTTCATCAATCAATTTTAACAACCCCAATAATGAGAGACTAACTTTAAAAAAAATAAATACATAAAAGATTAAATTAAAATTAAAATAAAAACAACTAAATTAAAATTTTAAAAAAACTCAAATATTTAGAGAGTAAAACATATGTTTGATTAGCCTTTTAAAAATAGCTAGCTAGAACCACATGCATCACACGTAGGACGAAAAACAATAGCATTTTTTTATAATTGAGATTGATATGCAATATACATGAGTTGACAAAAAAGAAGATTGATTTGGACAAAATGTTATTATTAACATTATTTGCTTGAATGTAAAGATAAAAAATAAACTTCATTATGAACTTTGCTAATAATTATTTTTTAAAATATAAAATACTATTTATTAAAATTGTATTATTCAATAACAATTAAAATTAAAACATTATAAGAAAGAAATAGAATGAATGATACAAAAGATTATATCGATTAGATGTAACTTTAGGTAAAAGAATATATTTGTCCGTACGGACTCCTTAACTCGAACAGTCGCGTTTAGTTAGAAGTGACTTTATGTGAAATGATGTCTGTTTGAACATACAGACACTTTGGACCGAATAATCGTGTCTAGTAAGAGGTGACCTTGTGTCAAAAGACATGTCTATCTACATAGACACATCTTGATGGACATGTTGACCCAAACAATTAGATTTTATCAGAGGTGACTTTGTGTGGAAGGATGTATTTATGCAAACACATCTCAATGGACACATTAGTATGAACAGTCGTATCTCGTAAGAATTTGAAGAACAAAATGAGATGGAATAAAAAGATAAGGGCAAAATTAGAAGGTAAAAAATCTCTTTCATCCTCTCTTTTAATATAATATAGATATAGATAAATATAGATATAGATGAATTATTGTACTCTCTATTTTTTTTTCTACAGACTTCAAAAAAATAACAATATTAATCTTTATTTGTAAAATCCTAACACAAACTCCGAACATGTACATAACAAAAATTGTTGAATACAAAATTACGAGAATAGGCAAAGAAGAAAGCAAAGAAAGTGATTAAAGAAATGGTACCTTGCGGGTGAGAGAAACATCAGGAGCAGGGAAGTCAGTGAAGCAAGTGTGAGGTTGGCCCCACGTGGTAGCATTCACGGGCAGGGGCAGGCACTTGCACCGTCCCATTGACTTCCGATCGTACGACATCGAATCCACCCGCAGCCCAGAGAACAACGGCCCTCCCGGCGTCCCCGGAGTCGCCGGCGCCGACGCCACCGGCGTCCCACTTTCCGATCCCGGCATTTTCTTCTTCCTTTTTTTTGGGTTTTTTTTTCTATGAGGTTAAAAAAAAAACTTTTTTTTTTGGGTTTTCTTGGGGGAGGTAGGATAAGAGAGAAACAAAGTTACATGATTTGGGGGTTTTTATAAAGATGGTTCTAAGGTAGAATTTGGGGATTAGCCACAATAACAAACACGATTGGACTCAGATATGAAAATAATTCATCAAATAAAAACAAAACTCAAATTTTTTTTTTTGGATTTTTTTTTTGAAGGGCTGATTTAAAAAGAGGGGTTGAAGTTACATGATTTGGAGGCTTTTATAAATGTGGAAGCTAAGGAAGATTTGGAGAGAAAGAAGCCAGGGCCTAAATCAAAGGCTTGGAAATGGTTTTGAATGAGAAAACAAAAAAACAGAGAGAGAGACAGAGAAGAAAGGGAATTAAAATGGAGTTTTGGAGTGAGGGAATTAAAATGGAGTTTTGGAGTGAAAGAGTCAAGGGAAAAAAGGAAGGAAAGAGAGATGAATTTTGGGGAGACGAGAGAAAGAGGGAGAATTTATAGAGAGGAACTTAGTTGAGTTGAAATTATTATTGCTTAAAAGTCAATGGCCATTTCCATTTATTGTCTGTCTTCTATTTCATACAGCTCTTGCCTTGTGAGATAGTGCTAAAGTCACATCTACTTTTGGGTTTCTTTTCGTCACAGTCGTTCAATTCAATTCCATTCCATTCCCCCTCCCTTCGTAAACTCATACTATAATAAAATCTTGGAAAAAATATATTTTTGATATATAAATTTTAGGTTTAGTTTTCATTTAATCCTTAAGTTTCAAAATATCAAACTTTTAACTCTAAGTTTTGAGTTTAATTTCTATTTGACCTCTAAGTTTCAAAATATGTCATATTTTTACCTCTAAAATTTCACTAATGCTTACTTTTAGTCCCAAACATAATAGTTATTAGAAACATTTAAAAAAATGTTAATGAGTTTATTTAATATAAATTTTTATTATTTATATACTTATATAGTAAAAATATTGTTTTTATAGTATTTAAATAAATAATGTGACAAAAACATTAGTAATAAACAGACTATTACTAATATTTTTGTCATGTTAAGGACAAAAAATGAACAATAATGAAAACTCAAGGATAAAAGTACAATATTTAAAAATTTAAGAATCAAATAGAAATTAAATTTAAAACTCAGAGATCAAATAGAAAGTAAACTCAAAACTTAAAGATAAAAGTGTAACATTTTGAAATTTAGGAATCAAATGGAAACTAAACTCAAATCTTAGGGACCAAAAAAATATGTTTCCCTAAAATATTTTACTCTGTACATTATCAATTCCTAAGCAATTCAAGTATGTTATTTTAGGTTCCATTTTCGCGTCATACACTCTCAAAACGTCTATTTTAATCATTATTGTACTTTGATCCATTTTAGTTTTTAAAACATCTATTTTGATTCATGTATGTTTAAAAATATTACTATTTTGGCCGTTTCAATTTTTTTTTATTTCATTTTCTGTAATCATAATTTCTACACCATATTACATGCAATAATTTTTTTAAAAATGAAGGTTTCATTGTATATAAAATTTGTGTTATAATTTTGAAAACAGTGATCAAAACCGTCACTCTTCAAAAATAGAGAATCAAAACAGTTGTTTTAAAAGTACAAGAGATAAAATAAATAGAATTTAAAAGTACACATACTAAAAAAAACATTGTAAAAATATGTATACCAAAATGAATTGAAGTTAAAAGTTCAAAGAACAAAAATAAGATTTAAATCTTAATTTTATGTAACTTATATAATTTCCTTTTTTAAGAACAATTTTATCCTTAAAATTTTAATTTTATGAAATTGTGTCTACATTTTTTTTTACTGCCCAACACCAAATGTTTGTATGAGATCAAACCTTCAACGGTAGAATTATACCTTCTATACTAATTCTCAGATTTGGAATTAGTAAATAAATTAGTATTTTCTCAAAAATGAAATAAAAAAGTTCTAAGAAAAAACTAACCATTGAATTATACAGAATTTAATCAACAGAACTTCCAAATCAAGCCACACATAAATTCCTAATTCATCTATAAAAATTCTCAGATTTTTATCATCTGCAAGATCGTGGAAGTGAAAAAAAATGTACAAAAACTCTAAAATGTCAAAATGCTTAAACCTAATTTAAAGATCAAGTAGATTTAAAAAAATCTAAATTGTTTCGTCATGAAAATTCCCAATGGGTGACGTGAGCTCTAGAGGGAGTGTCCCGGACCTGCAAGGAAGGCAGAGGTGAGGAAGGGGACAGTTCCGGCTGCACTTCGACACTCAAGTCTCTAGAGTATGAGATTTCTCAAGGAATAGTGTGTGTATCTTTCACAATGACCGGCGTCTGTTTTTATAGCGAGTGGAGGAGTGATTCACGAAGGTGATTCTCCCTTAGTCCGTCGTCAGTTATGGTGGATGGCGGTTGAGTCTTAGGAGGCTAGATTCTCTCTTGACTGCGCTTCATCCGGCGCCCGTAGCGGGCGCAACATTGTGGACCTCGCAGCCTTTCCTCCCACATCAGGGTTTCCTTTGCCACCTTACCTCAGGCAAGGCCGAGGTCATCCGAGGTGATACAGCCAACGAACACGTGGCTTCTTTTGGACGGTCCAAGTGTCTCGCAATATTTTCACCCCCAACATTGGCCCCACTTTGTGGTTGCGCTCCCTCAGGGGGCCCACAAAGTAGTTCAGGAATGCCTCTGGCTTTAATGCCCATGGACGGACTCGATCATCGGTCCCCTGGATCGTGACTGTCATCATTTAGAACATAAGGCGCAGTGCTCCTTCGATAATTGAAACGACTCTTACCATCGGTTATCAACCGTCGACTCATTCGGTCACCCAATGGTGAAGCGATGCCTTGTGAGGCTATATAAGGAGGCTTGCGACCTTCGGCTGGTTTGCATCCTCAAACCTCTCGATCCGCGTTCCCAGCTTTGCTTTACTGTAGGTTAGTTTTTTTTTTTTTTGCCTTCTCTTTCTTTTCTCCTTCTACTCTATCCTTTTCTGTATCTTTAGGATGTCCGCCAAAAGGAACAACTTAAGGTTCAGTTCCATGGAAGGTGAAGGTGAGGCTATGTCTTACGAAGCCTCCACTTTAGGCCAGGGCATAGAGTTATCTCCTACACCTCGACCTCGGCCTCGCACCTCTCAATTATCCTTAGGTTCTTTGGGCAGCCTTAGGGAGAGATATTTGATCCCTGATAATGTAACCACTAGGTTATCAGTCTCTAGAGAGACACTCGAGAGACCTCCTCCAGGCTGCGTCGCTTTTTAAACCCAGATGTTCGCGAAGGGCGTTAGGCGTCCTTTTCATCCCTTTATTCAGGATTTCTTAGCCCCGACTGGGTTGGCTCCTTCTCAGATCACCCCCAATGGATGGGGGACGCTATTAGGTTGTTACGTACTTTGGAAATGCCTCGGCCGAGCCAACCTCGAGGTCGGCCAGGCCTTAAGTGCCCTTGGTCGGTAAGGCCTTAAGTGCCCTTTCCTTCAAAGTCCACCCTAGGGCTCCCTGCCAAATTTACATATATGCTCGTCCGAGCAGGAAAATGAAGATACACAACCCCTCCTCCGTTAAGAATTAGAAGGACTACTGGTTTTACTTCTCAAGGGAATGGCTCACGCTCAACGCAGATGGTGGTCCGATCTTTGAGATCGCGATTGAGTTTGGGTTGCCTAGTGAATATATTTCCTCCAGCTCAGTTGGGGTCACTCCTATGTATCTGTTACTAACAATGTTTGTTTTGACTTTGCAATTCCTCTCGCTTCCTCAGAACCCCTTACCGTGGCTTTGCTTGGGGTGTTACTGGCCACTGCGAAGATCTCTAGCAAGGTCTGTCATAGTGATGTACTTCTATGCGATGAGTTCCTTCTTGAGTACGACCTTCGTGTCCCTCTTGTGCGAGGTGAGTTCAGTTCCTAGTGTACTCTTTTTTTACCAAATTCTCGCACTAACTAACTACGTTTCAGAAAAGATGCTCGTTGAACATTATGAGTTTCAGGAAAGGCTGCGTGCTAAGTGCGCCAGACAGTCTGGCAGTGCCGAGCCTTCGACTTGTCGGGCCAAGTTCGAGTTCCCACCTCAGGGCCCCCTGCAGATTCCACCTCTGGTTACTTTGCCATCTGAGGTGCCTACGCCTCCCTCGTGTCTAGTGCCAAGCAGAGGATCAGCATCGTTCATCCTTCTCCGGCCAACGATCATGCTGGGGCTTAAGCCATCATCCAGTTCATTGACTAAATGATATAGTGACATCCCGCCATCCTCTTGTAGACATCCTATTCTCTGACTCCGCGCCTCCACTTCGTCCTGAAGCTAAAGTTCAATTGGACTTCAACGTCCTTCTCGTTGCCAACCTTCCTGAGTCAGAGATGGAGGGGATCGTCGGCGAGGCTATCCGTTCCATGGTGAGACATGTTATGGCCCGAGTGGTGTCCAACTCGAAGTGTGCTTACTGGATGTTGCGCTACGGTTGCCATGACATGGCCAAGGTTTGTGTGCCCCTTACCTTACACCTCGACTCTTCTCCCATGACCTGCAATTAACGAGTTAACTTCTTCACACAGGCCCTCGTCACTTTTTGCCAGATGGTTGTGGTGACGAGCTCTGAGCTTCAGAAGCGAACTAACTAGAGTGTGTCCGACTAGGCACGAATCCATACTTTCAAGGAAAAGAGGTTTGCTACAGAGGAAGAGGCTACTGCAGCACAGTTTGAGGTTGAAGCCAAACTCAAGGAGGTCGAGTCCCTGAAAAGCAAGCTCGAAGATACTCGGGCGCTGATTGTCCCCCTTCGGTGGGAAGCGCAGAATGCGCTCAACGAACAGAGGGTACCGGAAGCAGCTCTGATGGCGGAGGGTTTAGCAACTCTGACGGGAAGGCTCTGGACTTGCTAGTAGCCTCATTTGAAGATCACCCGCGAACCCAAGATGCTCAGAAGGAATGGACCGCTGGTGGGCTGGACTTCGCGTTGGAGAAGGCAAAGAAGCGATTTTTGAACCTCAGCAACGAAGCAATCTGGGCTGCATATGAGGTCGTCTAGGTCACTCCCGCCAAGATCCAACCCCTAAGGTTACCCCCCCCGGGGAGGAAGTGCCTTCGCCATCTAGCGAGTTGCCGCCTGACAAGGTTGATTCTTGTATGGACCCCTATTTTTTTCCCTTAACGAAGTGGATGCGTTTTTCCTTTTCCATCATGTTATGCTCGTATTCTTTGTTTACTTTTTGGGGCATCAGAGGTCGAACTACCGATCGAGCTCACCTGGTAGTAACTACTTTCGTGGAGCGACACTCGAGGTGAGTCATCCACCCATCCCTAGAGTTTTGCCCTTTTTCGAGGTGGTCACCGGGGGATGCTGACACCACACGATCTTTGTTTACTTTTTGGGGCATCAGAGGTCAAACTACCGATCGAGCTCGCCTGGCCGGAACTACTTTTGTGGAGCGACACTCGAGGTAAGTCGTCCACCCATCCTTAGGTTTTGCCCCTGTTCAAGGTGGTCACCGGGGGATGCTAACACCACGCAATTTTTTCTTTTTCTTCCCTTGGGCTTGATCCCCTTTAAAAGGGGTTTCTATTTTTCTCATTTCCTCATTCCCAATTGGCTTTGATTACAATATCTGAATCTAAACATGAGGCTTCATTCGACCCGAAGAGTCCCGATCGGGTCGACAATCCCTTCTGGGAGGATCTTTATCTTTTCAAAATCTTAGATCATGCGAAGGCTGCGGTGGCAGAAAACAAGGCTCTCCAAGCTGATTTGGTGGAGCTCTTTAATAGGAAGGAGGAGACGCATCTGCCACGCCTGGCTATTCACAAAGCGTCCTAGAGTAACTTATCCTGGGAGCTCTAGCAGGCCTAAGGCTTCGCGCTTACCTTAAGCTCCGAATGGTAGAAATCGAGCTCGATCTCATATGAGACAAGCATACACCCCCGACACTTGGGGCCAGTGCTTTCCGTGCTCCTCATGATTACCTATCTCTTGGATTTGGAAGCACCTTGAAGCACCTCAAGTCCTAACCTGCTGGACCCTTAGCAGCTAAAGTGGTGGAGGTCGCAGAGGAACTTTTCTTCATGGTTGGATCTAGGGTTTCCAGGCAAGAGTGACCTCCGCCCTCGTGCTGATCTGAGTTGGCCCGACAGACTAAGCTGGGGACTGCGAAAGGGCAGTTTCCCTTTGTTTTGCTTTTCTTTTTCTAATAGAGGCTGCTTTGTAGCGGCGCTAGGGTTTAAACTTTCTTTACTGTAATAGTGACGTTCTTCGGATTGACTAACCTATTGTACGTTGTCTTTCTAACAAATAAAGCATTTACACTTACCTTTTATCTCCCATTAGGGTTTTCTTTTTAATTTCTTACCATTATTGCCTTTTCGCTATACTGACGCTCGTCGACTCGAGTTAAGGTAGTCTTTGCACGTGGTACGGCTCCCAAGGGACAATACTTTGTAGTTCTTCGAGAATCGATATCATTTAGGTGGCACTATCGCTAGGGCCTTAATATCACTCAAAAACGTCTCATTGTGCAACACTTGGGGTTCCTAGAGCACGCATTTCAATATGGCGGTTGGTTTCTTAAGGGGCGCGCCTCTTCAACGTCTTCCATCGCCTATTTAAAGATGCCCCCCACCATTGTGTTTTTCTCATTCCTTCTCTCTGAGGTTTACCATGTTCTCTCTTAAGTTTTCCATGTTCTCTCTACCATCGCTTTCACTACACTACTTAAGAAGATCGACATCGCCCTAGCGAAGTGTTGAGCTATTCGATCAAGACTTAAGGAGGCCGTCAACCAGGAAGTGGTGGCATTCTAGTAGGCGATCGAGGCCTTCCGCGTCACTGCTAGGATGGTGGACGAGGTAGAAGCATTTTGGGTAGGGCATCTGGCAGCCATCGCTGACATGGAGAGAAGGGGGAGATTCTTTTCCTCCAGCAAGACGAAACCCTCTTTATGCGGGAGCGAGTGGCAGAGTTAGCTACAAGAGAGGTGACCGCTGCCAATCATGCAGCAGACATAACGTCCTTGGAGGATGAGGAAGATTAGTCCTCTTTGTATCCGCCCCCCTTTATACTAATAAAAATGCATCCTTTTTCATCACATCTCATCTTGTACATTTGTGGCTCTTCTCGTCTTACTTTTACTAATGCCGATGTGAGTGCATTTCAAAAAATAACCATTAACGAGTAGAGGGTTTAAACGATGAGTTAAATAATAATCATATCGCTAAATCAAATTATAAGTAATTGATCGTATCATCACTTCGTCGCATTATATGTGTGTTAGGTAACGTAGGCGTAAAGCCCCCAATTTAAGGAAAATCTAGGTTAGGACCGATTTGGCATCTCAAATGTTTTCACTTTTATTTATAGCATGTTGCCCATTATAAAGAGTCGTTGTGATATACATCGTTTAGCTTGCAAACCACAATATTGAGCTGGACCTCATCAATTTCCCTCACTAGAGGATAACATGCTGCCTATGATAAGTTAGGGAGGTTGTAAAGTGCATTGATTGCCTCAGGGGACCAATCAATCAGCATACCTTTCACCACTAGTTGAAAACTTTCCTCTACCTCAATATTGGCATAGAATTCTCGTACAAGCTCAGGGTAAACAGGACCTGGTTTGGCACATAAAATATTCCCATTGCGATGCACAACTATTGAGAAAACAACTGCTGGCAGGTCCTGTAGAGGCATCTTAAATCTCATCTTCATTAAAAATTTTCTTTTCTTTAGCTCCTCATACCGTTCTTGGGCCCCAATAGCTACAAATATTTCCATCTGCCTCAATTCTGCTTCCTCTTGGATTACAGGTTTCTTTCCTTTAGACTTCTTGCTTTTCATTCTGTCCTTTGGTGCTATAGCAATTTGTTGAGGTTCCTCCTCTATTGTAGGTTCTGCTTGCTCAAAATGCACAATTTCCTGCTCTAATGAGGCTTTCCCCTTAGAGGATCTGGTGAGCCTAGGCACTAGAGGAGGGCTCGAAGGAGGAGAACTTGACTATCCACCCTTACTCTTTTTGCTTTTAAAAACATTCTTGAGCTTTGAAGCCAAGATTTTTCTTGAATTTAGTGAATTAAGGAGAAGAGGGCTGGAACAAATAAGGGCTCACATACAATTCTTAGAAATGTTGCAAGGAGGATGATGGAACATACCTGAGGTGAAGCATCATATTTATAGAATGGCAGTAGAAGCAAACCTGTTATTTCTGCTCCATGATTCTTGTGTAAACCGTTGCATGCAATTGAAAATTGGGAAATGAAATCTTTCTGTTTTGAAAAGGGAATCAAATCACAAATTACTCCATTTTTCACAGTAAATAAAGATTTTCCAAAATGCTGAAGCAGACTTTTCGCATGCAGAAGGCTTGACTGCCCGTTTCCTATGTGGTATGAGTTCCAACAACTAAGAGAATTGATTCCCCAAATCTGCCTTCAATGCTGCAACGATTCTCATGGTTTACATTATCTATTCTGATTTGATTCTCTCTCAGCCTTATCTGAAATTAATTCTGCCCTCTTGCACATTAAATCAATAATTAGAAGTTCACCAAAAATAATCTTCTTCCCATACATCCATCACGTGAACCTCTCACTTTATGTTGTTTTGAATTCACAGTTTCAGTCCAAATTATTATTATTTATTTATTATTTTTCTTACACACAACAACATAAATTGAACTAACTAGACTTGAACAACAAAATACTAACTTAAAACTTTAACGACTTAACAAACACAACACTTTCAAAAGAAAATATATTAAAGTAAGCAAAGGAGGAACTTAACTACCCCCGTTTTTGTGCAATGTATCAAGGTTGATCTGCTAAGGACTGAGAGGAAATGACCTTGCTAAATTCCTCTCCATAGTAGTGCTTTAATCTCTGTTCATTCACCTTAAACACCCTTCCATCTATGTCATCCATCACTGAAATTGCTCCATGGAAGAAAACTTCTATCACTGTGAAAGGTCTAGACCAGTTTGACTTCAGCTTACCTGGAAATAATTTCAATCTTAAGTTGAACAACAAAACCTTTTGCACTTTAATAAAAACCTTTGGTTGAATCTTTTTGTCATGCCAATTTGTAGTTTTCTCCTTGTAGAGCTTGACATTTTCATATGAAAATTGCCACAATTCATTCAACTCATTCAGCTGTAGTTTTCTCAACTCTCTTCTAGCATCTATGGTCAAATTTAATTCCTTTAGTGCCCAAAATGCCTTATGCTCCAGTTCTAATGCCAAGTGACATGTCTTGCCATAAACAATTTGATAGGGAGACATCCCTAAAGGAGTCTTGTAGGCTATTCTATATGCCCAAAAAGCATATTCTAGTTTGAGTGTCCAATCTTTCCTGTTTGGTTTAACACTTTCTGTAGAATTCGTTTTATTTCTCGATTTGAAATTTCAGGTTGTCCATTGGACTATGGATGATAGGGAGTGGCTACCTTGTGCTTGACATTGTACTTGAGTAACAATTTTGATAGTAGCTTGTTCATGAAATGATTCCCTTCATCACGGCTAAGCACTCTAAGGGTACCTAACCTTGTAAAAATGTTTTTATGCAGAAATCTCAAAACTGTTTTGGCATCATTATGGGAGCATGCTATAGCTTCTACCCATTTTGACACATAGTGACATGCTACCAAAATGTAGTGGTTCCCGATAGGAGGAAATAGCCCCATGAAATCTATTCCCCAAACATCAAAGATTTCCACTTCCAGCATCATTAGCAGAGGCATTTCATCCATTTTTCCAATATTGCCTATTCGTTGGCATTTTTCATAGGTTTTTCTCATGAAATAGGCATCCTTGAAAATAGTAGGCCAGTAATATCCACTTTGGAATACTTTAGTTGTTGTTCTCTGCCCTTTAAAATGGCCTCCATATGGGGACTTGTGGCAGTGTTCTAAAATGGATGAGATTTCTTGTTCAACAACACATCTTCTGGAAATACCATATGCACACTACTTGTAAAGGTATGGCTCGTCTCGATAGAAAAATTTTGCATCATGCTTAAACTTCTTCATGGCCAAGGGAGTCAAATATGGTGGCCGAATTCCACTTGCAAGGTAGTTAGCTAAATCTGCAAACCATGGTATTGTACTGAAAGTAGTGGTCTGTATTGCAAACAGCTGCTCATCAGGGAAGTTCACCTTGATTTCCAACCTATCTTGAGCTTTTTCTATTCTAGACAAATGGTCTGCTATCACATTTTTAGTACCCTTCTTATCATGTATTTCCACATCAAATTCCTGCAACAATAATATCTATCTGATTAACCTGAGCTTGGCATCTTTTTTATTCAGCAAATATTTGAGGGCAGCGTGGTCAGTGTGCACCACCACCTTAGTGCCAATCAAATAGGCTCTAAATTTCTCAAAGGCAAAAACTACCGCCAATAGAGTGCGGCTTGCATAGTAAATGGGGTGAATGCTCTTTCCCTTCTTTTGGCCAAGCATTGCTCCTACAACAAAATTGCTTGCATCACACATTAGCTCAAAAGGTAGCTTCCAGTTAGGGGCTGCCATGATGGGTGCTGATATGAGTGCCTTCTGAAGAGTTTTGAATGCTTCTTCATAGTTCTTCCCAAAATAAAATGGTCTATTTACTTCCAACAAACTGCACAGTAGCTTGGAAATTTTGGAGAAATCTTTTATGAAACTCCTATAAAAACCAGTATGACCCAAGAAACTTCTAAATCCTTTTACTGAGCTAGGGGGTTCCATTTTTTCAATTATCTCTACCTTAACTCTATCCACCTCTAGTCCTCTCTTGGATACCTTGTGCCCAAGTACTATTCCCTCAGTCACTATGAAGTCACATTTCTCCAAGTTAATCATTAAATTAGTTTTCTCACAACCTGTCGATACCTTTCCCAAATTATTCAGGCAAATAGCAAAATTCTTACCGAAAACTAAAAAGTCATCCATGAATACTTCCACTACAGACTCTATAAAATCTAAGAAAATGGCCAACATGCATCGTTTGGAAAGTGGCTGGTGCATTACATAGTCCAAATGGCATCCTTCTAAAGGAAAAGTGTCATAAGGACATGTAAAAGTGGTCTTTTCTTGATCAGTTGGTGCTATAGTTATCTGGTTGTATTCAGAGTATCCATCAAGAAAGCAGTAAAAGTCTTGGACAACCAATCTATCCAACATCTGATCAATGAAGGGTAAGGGAAAATGGTCCTTCTTTGTAGCTTTATTCAGACATCTATAGTCCATACAAACTCTCCAACCTTTAACAATCTGAGTGGGGATCAATTTGTTTGCCTCATTGACTACTACAGTGATTTCTCCTTTTTTAGGCACGCATTGTACATGGGTAACTCAATTACTATCAGCTATGGGGTAAATAATACCTGCATCAAACCATTTTATAATCTTTTTTTTACTATTTTTTTCATGGCTGGGTTGCGTCTCCTTTGTTGCTCAACTGATTTAAAAGTTCCATCCTTTAGGTTGATTTTATGCATGCAATAGGATGGACTTATCCCTTCTATGTCTGCTATGGTCCAGCCAATGGCTCCTTTGTGCTGCTTCGACAAGTTCAAAAAGGCATCCTCATTCTTTGTGGGTAATCCTGCAACAATGATAATAGGGAGAGTGTTCCCTTCTCTCAAATGTGCATACTTGAGGTGATCAGGTAGAGGCTTCAATTCCAATTCTAGAGCTTCTATTAGGGAAGGTTTAATAAGTTTAGACTGCCTCTCTGACAACTCAAGCGATTCAAACCTCCTAATGCTTATTATTTCACAAACACGTCATTTGCTACAACATTATTGTCCCCTGTATATGTCTCAATTAACTCAATTCCCCAAAAGTTCCTACTATGTTGCACTTTGTGGTCTATCTCAAACATTGTCTGAACTAGGTCATCAATGATTTGAATTTGAGAACACTCTTCTAATTCTGAAGGACACCTCATAGAATAAAAAATATTGAATGTCACCTGCTGATCATGAACTCTCATAGTGAGCTCCCCCTTCTGAACATCTATCAGGGCTCTTCCTGTTGCAAAGAATGGGCGCCCAACGATAATAGGCACTTCTTTGTCTGCCTCATAGTCTAGGATAATAAAATCAGCAAGGAAAATAAATTTATCCATCTGCACTAGGATGTCTTCTATCTTTCCCTCTAGATGAGTGATTGATCTATCAACCAACTACAAGGGCACTATGGTTGGCCTTGCTTCTCCTATTTCCAGCTTCTTATAGATCGATAAAGGTATTAGGTTGATGCTGGCTCCAAGGTCACAAAGGGCTCTTCCCAGCTCCTTCCTTCCTATTGAGACATGGATAGTAAAAGTTCCAGGATCTTTTACCTTTGGAGGAATCTTGTTCTTTAATATGGCACTAGATTCTTCGGTTACAGAAACCATTTCGTACTCTCCTAGCCTCCTTTTTTTTTGTAAGGATATCCTTCAAGAATTTCACATAGGATGACATTTGCTCTAATGCTTCCACCAGTGGGATATTTATGTGCAACTACTTTAGTACATCTAGGAATTTTCTGAATTGATGCTCTTGCTCTTTGTTCTTCAGTCTTTGAGGACATGGGGGAGGTGGTGGTTTAAAAGTTGGATTATCCCTTACTTTTATGCTAACCACTTCCTCAATTCTGTTTATGGTGAGATCTTCTAGTTCTGCATCTTTAGGCTTTCTTTCTCTCTAATCTTTGAAGTGTCTAAACTTTCACAATCAATCCTTACCTGTTCCTCTTTTTCCTATTCAATCTCCACATTTTCTGTGTATTGCACTCCTTTTGCTCTTTCTGTACCAGAGCTTGCTTCCCATTAAGCTTCTTACCACTTTTCAGCTCTATGGCTTGTACTTGTTCTTTGTCATTCCTCTTTGAATTTTCTGTATCAGATGGCAGCTTGCTAAGCGGTCTGTTTTTCAATTCAATGGCTAACTGACCCATATGTAGCTCTAAATTCTTAATGGCAACATCATTTCTTGCCATGTACTCCTTCATTAAACTCTCCAAAGAAGTACCAAGTATCATTTGGTTGGGTAGTTGCTATTTTGTTGGGTTTGGCCTGGATATGGTTGAAAACCAGAGGGAGACTTGGATTGGTCTGATTGGGTTGAGCAAATCCAGGGTTAAAGTTAGGCTTTTAAGGCACTTGCCCACCTTGGTTGCTAGTCCCTTGACCTCCCCAACTAAAATTAGGGTGTTGTCTCCAACCAGGGTTGTAAGTTTGAGAAAAAGGATTGCTCCTTTGGGCATTTTGATTTTCAATGTAGAATACTGAGGCAGGGTTAGTAGGATAATTTTCAATCAAGTGATTTTTACCACAATAGCTGCAAAATACTGCATTGAGCTGATTCATTGTGGTAGTATTCTGAGTTACATTTCCCAATGTAAGATTCTTCAACATGTTTGACACGGAAGACACTTGAGCTGATAGAGCAGACAAGGTGTCTAACTCTAATTTTCCTCTTATTCTATCAACAATCTCAACTTCTCCTCTTGGATCAAACCAATGACTGTGATTTGTTGATATTGTGTCTAAAATCTCCACCGCTTCATTATAGGACTTAGTCAGCAAAGCTCCATTAGCAAAGACATCCACTACTAGCTTAGATGCTCTAGTCAGCCCATGGTAAAAGGCTTCCATTTGAAGAGAATGTGGCAAACCATGGTGAGGACATTTTCTTAACATTCCCTTGAATCTCTCTCAAGCTTCAATGAAAGATTCATCATTTACCTGTCCGAACGTGATTATGTCTCCTCTCAGCTTTACATTCTTCGTTGGAAGGAAATACTTCATTAGGAAGTCTTGCCATCTCATTCCTAGTGGTTATAGATTCTGGCAATAAAGTTTCTAGCCATGCTAGAGCATCACCAGCAAGTGAATAAGAAAAAAGAGTTAACCTCAAGGCTTCTCCTGACACTCTAGGGATCACAAACTAGTCACACGAAAGACTTGAGATGTTGGTGAGGATCTTCTGCAGATAACCCATGAAACTGCCCCTTAGACTAAAACACCTAGAACATTACAGGCTTTAGCTCAAAATGTGGTGCTTGAATTCCAAGCCTCACTATAACTAGATTCATCTCATTGTATCTTTGGGCTACGTAATCTCGGTGGCTCTTTCCCTATCATCAGCAATTTGGACTATGTTCCCAGAGTTAATAGCCTAATTAGCTGCCAAATTTGGTTGCTGCCTTGTAGGTTCTTGTACAACAGCTGGCCTAGGTAGTAAGTTAGCCATTTTCTCTAGTAATACTTCTTGGTCTAGTCTGTCTTTTCTTTCTCTTCTAATTCTTCTCAAAGTTCTTTCAATCTCAAGATCAAATTCCAATTGAAATTCTAAACAGGGAATTTGTTCATGCACGATTATAACTCTTGCAAATACACACAACTTGGTCAGCTTCTTGAAGTTCACAATTCTACTAAACTCACTTTTAAAATTAATTTTGTTGCAATTATCCTTGGCAACGTCCCCAAAAACTGGTTGATAAAGGATGGTTTTAAGAAATAGCTTGCAAACCACACAAAGTGCAAGTATACACTCTGAAAAGTTGTAGTAATACAAGGTCGATCCATAAAGATAAGGAACAAAATTAGCTTAAACAATTATTGTTTAGGAGAATAATGGTAACCAAATTTTAGATTGTTAAAAGATCAAAAATAGCTAAGAAAAAACAAGGAAAAAAATGTTTGATAAGAACTTAGTAGAAGTTGTGAAATTTTGGTAAGAAAAGGCTTCGGTTAGGGACATTCAACTGCTGACTACTACAGGATGCTATAACATTTTTGTTACTATTTTAGTACCACACAACAACTTTTCTACTTCTTCTGAAGCTAAACTTCTAAGTTCATTTTCATGCTCTTAGTTTTTTTCACGCTCTAGTGTTCTTTTTAATGCATTAGGGAGAGATTATTCCTAACTCACTCACAAAACCATAAAATAGAATTAACTAAAGAGAGTGTTAAAGAGGGTCTATTAATACTACCTTTTCCTAGAGGTGGCAGTCAACACAATTTGATTAACCAAAGAAAATCAATAACACTCTTTAAAAAGACAGTTAAGAGCTGCTGTATATTCTCATAGCAAATCAGCAAAGTCACATCTCTAACCCTTGCCTTGGGTTAATTAATTCATACTCAAATGTAAAGAAAAACAACTAACAAGAATTAACCAACACATACTTAGAGAAAAATAATAAGAGATTTGAATACTTAAAAGATTACCAAAGAAATGAATTTCAACTTTACTAAAAATAAAGCGAAGAGAATGAGACAAAAGATGTGGAGGGAGAGGATGAGAAAGACCTTTCAAAAAGTGTCTTTTCCCAAAGCGATTTTTCTCCTCCCCCTTTCATTTTTCAGCAAATTCTTCTTGGAAAGCTCTGCAATTCTGTTGTCTCCTCTCCACAAATTAGAGGAATGGTTGCTTCCTCCGTAAATGGAGGCTCTCCCTTTCCTTTTACGTCTTTCTATCCATTTTATCCACTTGGACAACTAAGAAAGGCTGCATTGGCCAAATGATCCACATGGAGCCTCCTCATTGGTCCTTTCTGCTCAATCACGTGCCAAATGTCAGCTTAATTAATGAAGTTCCACATCACTGTCCTTTTCTTCTAGCTCGATAATGCAACACAAATTTCTTCTACCAACTGGAATGCTACAACAAAACTGACATTTTAACACAGATTAGTCATATATTTCTTTGAAGTTCATTAAATCAATCACTAACACAATCTTCAACAATTCATTAACTTAGAGGTAAATGCAAGTGATAAACATCATAATTTCAACTCAAGGGATACTATAAGGCCATTCATGACTCTTAATCCACTTAAAATAAACTCAACTTAACTCTTATTCTAAGAGTTAACAGTCGCCCATTATAAAAGGTCGCTGCGATATACATCGTTCTACTGATAATACACCCATAGGTGTTTGGCTTTCCATGAATGAGGATGTATTTTTCCATTTAAGTTAGCCAACTCATAAGTTCCTCGTTGTAGGAGAGTTTTCACCTCATCCGGCCCTTCCCAAGTGGGTTCTAAGGCGTCGTGGTTTTGTAGTACTCTTCTGAGGTCGAACATGCGCATTGTAGAACTGCGCCATTCGATTTCGATACTCGACAAGTCAGAGTCTGAAGTTCCTATGCGCTTCTTCTAAGAAATCTAAAGGAATCGAATTTCCAGCTGAAGCGGTTGAACGCTTAATGCATTCAAGAATGAATTTGGGAAGGAAGAAACTTTACAGAAAACCAAAATACAGAGAACGATAAAACATTACCTTTGAAGAACTCTTCTTCAATCTTCGTGCGATTTCTGTATCACGAACACTACCAAAATGGGATACCCGTTATTCTCTAGGAAATCCGGCCTTGGATGTGTGGTCTCCAAAAATTGAT
>JAOANK020100052.1:0-18528 GCA_026257165.2 Telfairia occidentalis
AAATAACATCTTATTTTATTGAATAAATAATTTGTTTACAATAATTACAAAATTACAAAACTCACGAGATTTAGGGCACCAACCCTAACAAAATGGCAGATCCAATGCAACACTATATTCCAAAACACAATCCAATAGGAGGATCCACCACAGTGCAACACACCACCTCAAACGTCAGATCCAAACTGGCAAGAGAAGAATAAATGGTCATGCGACTCATAAGATGCTCCACATAATAAACACGAAGAGACCGTGGAAGAGTCCCACCTCTACAGTCTGCCTTGAGTACAAAGCATATCCCGCACTGCAAGCCAACTTAGAAATTGGGAATATGACCCCCAAACCAAGATAGCTGAAACCAAAACACCCTTGGATGAGAAGATCGCAACACATCATAGGCATTAGGCACTGAAAAAGCACCAGAAGGAGTGGGAAGCCAAAGGAGATTATCCACCGATCGAACATGAGGCCACATTGTATCACGCAAGCCTAGAATAGCCTACCAACGCCATGAGAAACGAGGAAACGGTTGAACTTCTAAAAGGTTATGACACTGTAATAAATAAGCCTCCACCCAAGCCACACATAGCAAACCCGAATGGATGAGAAGAAGCCAATGCAATTTCATAATAGCCATAGAACTCCATTGTGTAAAATGATGGAGACCTAAGCTTCCTTCGTCAAATGGTAAATCAACTTCTGGCCAAGCAACCTTAGCACCACCTACCCCATCCACACGTCCCTTCCATAAGAAAGAGTGTAGCAATCGATTGACATCATGAAGAATATGAGCAGGCAAGGCAAAAGCACTAGCCCAATAAACTTGGAAATTTTGCAACACAAATCAAATAAGTTGTAAAAGGGCCCCTATAAGATAGAGTCGACGCAACTCATGAATGGATCCTAGCCACAATACATTTGAGCAAAGGTTGACAATCCTGGTAAGTGAGACGAGACGAGACAAGCGACAAGCCTAAGAAACGCAGTGGCAGGGAGACCAAGGAGAAGCTCATGAGATTAACCAAAACATTAGCATCCACTTCTAACAAACTTGCATAAAAAATGCTCTTATAAGGATTTACCTGCAACCCAGATAGAGACTCAAACAGATCAAGGGAATCTTGAACAAAAGCTAAAGACCCCCCATCATGAGGTCATCAACAAAACATAACTGAGTCAATTTGATCCTACCGTAGCCCTCTCCTACCAGGAAAATAACCTTCTAAATACCCCTTCACCATAACAGAGAACATTGTTGATGTAACACAAGCACAGATCCAGTTCACAAACATGAGAGGAGTACCAATAGCTAATAACGTACCAAACAAAAAATTCCAGTACAATGAATCATATGCCTTCTGTAAATCCACCTTTAGAAAACATTGAGGCTGACTTGACTGACGACGATACCCCATACCAACTCCAAACAAAGCAAAATGTTATCCACAATACTACTTCCCTTCAGAAAGGTCGACTAATTTGGACTAACAAAACAAGGAAGCTAATTCCTAATACGATTAGGCAGGATTTTAGTAATACATTTATAAAAAATATTGCAACAAGAAATGGGTCTATAGTCATCAAAACAACGGGGATAGGCGATTTAGGAACAAGCGTAGTAGTCATAGCATTAATTCCGTAAGGCAAAAACCTTGTATAAAAAAATGTAACACTACAGAACAAAAATCCACCCCAATCACATGCCATGCTGCTTTATAGAAACCTACCATTAGGCCCAAGAGTCTTACCTACACTAAAGGAGAAAAGAACATCACATATCTCCTTTTGGGTAACCGGACGACAAAGATCATCAGCACAACCCTCAGGTCAAACAAAATTAACTATATCAGTAATCTAGCTCGTTAGATTCCGATAATCCATATCAAGTTCACCAAATACCCTCCTAAAATAATTTGTTGCTGCCTGGGCAATATCATCATGTGAAGTAAGTACTCGACCAGTCCCATCAACTATAGAGGCAATCCAGTTTCTAATCAATCGACTCTACAGACTTTGATGAAAGAATCGTGCATTATGGTCAACCAAAGCCAACTACTAAACCCGAGACTTTTGCCTGTAAGAAGCCTCTTCATGCCTGGTCATATATACAAAAATGATGGATTGCAATTTGGGCTAGCTATTGTTTTTCAGATGATTTTGGATAATCGGCCAAAGCAACTTTTTGCCTCTTCATAACCCTCCTAACTCTTTCTACTTTATTAGATAACTGAAATGCCAAAACAGACCTGAAGGATCGGCTTAAGGGCTTGCAAATTATGCATGAACCTTGCCACCGGAGATACGCTTTGCATGGCTACGTTTAACCATAATGCTATCATGCACTGACACATTCACATCGCTGCCAACAAGACCTGTCTCGTCGGAAACGCTCTGTATAACCACACCACCCTTACCTGACCATGTTGTAGCAATTGGGGCATTGCCAGATGCCGAAATTGACTGTTGAATTTAACCTCCAGCAGTGACAGCCTCCTCCCTCGCAAGCACGCAGTTTGAAGTTGTACCCTCAACTTCTACTAGTAAAGACGTAGGTAAGGATCGGGCATCCTTAGGTTTTTTTACAAGCGAACGCTTTTTCATTCTTCCTATAGTTTAGCTGTTGACAGATGCTAGCCCCACCACCTATGAACACCAAAAAACCCCACCGTTGGATCTATAAAGCCTTCGCTACTGCTATAAAATAATTAGAGCTTCATCGTGTACCGTTCTCCTTATCATCATTCCCTTTATTGCAGAAAATTGCACCATTCTCTTTATCTCCTTAGCTGCTGATGGACGTAACACCAAAACTCTCAACGCTGCCTAAACCTAATTTATTTTATCTTGCTTTCAAAAATTAATTTACTTTGTTCAAAGTCAACTTTACCTTCTTTATTATTAGATTGAACTTATGAACCAAGTAAAGAGATAAAGGGTTAGAAAAAGAGAGATCACACCACAAATTATTTTAACTCATAAAAAGTCTACTAACGACCAAAACTGTTCCCACATTAAAAATATTCCACCATGAATATTTTCGTTTGGTAAACTTGTTATTTGGAAGCCATTGATGACTCTTATAGAGAAAACAAAATTACATTCTTTATAATTTTTCAAGTAAGCTAGATGAGTAAAAGAGCTTTTTATTAATAAAACACACCGCAAATCTTACAAAGACTTGCATGCAACTCTATCATGATAAACTCAAGAACATTTTTTTTCCTTTCTTACCGGTGAATAGGAATCTCCTACTAACCACATTATTAAAAAATGACAGCTCATTTTAAAAAAAAACATAAAAAAAATTATTTCTTACCAGTCAATAGGAATCTTCCTTCATCTCGCATAACTGTCAAATTTTGAATGATGATCAAGAGGAAGATTCCTATTGACCAGTTTGTTGGATTTGTGGAGCCCCAACCATCAAGAAAATTGATCGTGGAAGACTCATCTCATGGAATGATGACGAAATGGAGCTAAAGAAAGAGTTAGACGTTGCAAGAGCCTGGTGTTAGAGAGGATAGCTTCGAGACACTATCAATAGCATCTCGACACTGATGGAAAGCAGGCACGTGATTCCTCGTAGTGTTAAGACTCTACTTATGGCATCTCAACACTGAAGCGTTTTATAGAAGATATATGTAATATGTTTTTAGGTCATTAGTAAGAGTGCTCTCATTTTGTATTGTGTTAACTAGTGACTACCACAACTTGAAAGATGAGTTATAGGAACTTGAAAGACGGTTAGTGATGAGTATGTACAGCAGAGAGAGAGTGGATGTTATCATTGTAATCCTTCACATATTCTAATGGAACCTATAATTGCAAGAGACTTGACATAGTCGTGTAATCATTAGGGCGAGCCAGTATAAGTAACTTTTATAGAAAAATGGTGCAAAGAAAAATGTTCTACCTTTGTATACATAAAAAGCTGCATAGCAGACTTTTGATTTTATATATATAACCCTATATTTAGACCTACTAGGGTTTTATTTTGAAGAGATAAAGAGCTGTAAAAAAAATGATAAAATAATACAGAATGCCACGTTGCACAACATCATTGGGATAGCATGTTGGTTTTGACTAGGTGTTGTGCCTCTATGTTGACTTGTTAACCAGTGGTATAATTAATAGGAGTTTTATTCTTAATATCTCCCCTCAAACGAGTGGAGCTGGAGACGATCCCAAGTTTGTCCCAGAGCAGATAAAACTGAGAATAAGGAAATGGCTTGCTCAAGCAGTCGGCAATTTGATCAGTAGAGGGACCATATCAAACCTTCAAAGAACCCCAAAGTACTTGATCTCTCACAAAGTGTACATCAATTTCGATGTGTTACATCTAAGCATGAAATACTAGATTAGTTGCCAGAGCCCCTACACTAATGTTGTCACACCAAAGAATGGGAATGGAAGGTGTAGAGTACCTGATTTCTTGAAGAAGTTGCTCGAGCAAAATAATTTCTGCAGACACATGAACAAGAGCACGATATTTAGATTCCGTACTTGATCAGGCCACAACAGTTTGTTTCTTAGAAGACCAAGACACAAGAATGGAGCCAACAAAAACACAATTGCCACCAACTGACTTTCTGTCATCAAGATTGGATGCCCAATCAACATCCAAGTATGATGTTATAGCCGACTAAGTACAAGGTTGAATTAGAAGGCCCAAATGTTTCGTTCCATTTATGTATCGTAGGATCCGTTTTGACGGCCTGCCAATGGACATCGATGGGTTGTTTAAGAAATTGACTCAGGTGATTCACAATGTAGGCAATATCAAGGCGAGTAAGTGTTAGATACTGAAGGGCGTCGATCGTACTTCGATAAATAAATAGATTGAGTAATGGTGTTCCATTAGAAATGGACAAATTCTTACCAAGGACACAAGCGGACGGAGCTGGATTGAGACATGTAAGATCAAGTTTGCGGAGTAAGTCATCAATATAGTTGGTTTGGGAAGGGAGAAGACTAGATGACAAATGTTCCACATGGATGCCCAAGACGTAAGTAAGGCTACCAAGATCCTTTAACGCAAATTTAGTATCAAGGGCAGCTACTGAGTGTTGCAGAGCAAAGGGATCATTCCAGTTTAAAATAAGATCATCAACATAAACCAAAAGTAAGGTTATAGAGGTACCGATATGACGAACAAACAGGGATGTATCTGATTTGTAGTTGAGAAAGCCCCAACTGAGGAGTGTGTTTTTAAGGGTGGTATACCATGTTCGGGGAGCCTATTTTAAACTATAGATAGCTTTGTCCAATTTGCAAACAAAATTTAGAAATCAGGTATCCTCGTAACCTTGCGGCTGGGCCATGTACACATCATCAAGCTTGCCATTCAAGAAGGCATTGTTAAAGTCAAGATGAAGAAAAGACCAACCGTGAGATATGACCAGAGTGAGAACGACACAGATTGTGGAAGCTTTGACTATAAGACTAAATGTTTCAAAGAAGTCAACCCCAGGACTTTGATGGAACCCTTTGGTAACAAGACGAGCTTTATAGCGATCAACAGACACATCTAAGTTCCACTTTATTCGAAAGACCCATTTACCACCAACAATATTCATTGTGGGAAAGGGTGGTACCAACCTTCATGTCTTGTTTCGGAGTAGGGCTTGATATTTGGTGTCCATGGCCGATTTCCACATCGGTGTGCCAAAAGCATCACTAACTCGGGTTGGCTCTATTGCTGTCCAGTCGGCAAGGGAGGAGATTGTAGCCCATACTTTGGGCTTGAATATTCCAGCACGTCCTCGAGTGATCATAGGATGAACCAGTTGGGATGATGGTGGGCATAAAATTGAGCTCATCAGTGAGTTAGGTTGCGGGTTGAGAGAAGGTGGCATGGGTGTTTCACGAGAGGGAGAAATTATGGGTGAGAGAGAGAGAGACGGAGGATGAAGGAGACCCATTAGTGGTAAACTACAGCACACAGACAAGTGGTGAACAAGGGCTGTGGACACGTAGGGGAGAAGGGGTTAGGATGGGATGTGGACTTGAAGGGGTTTCTGTGGGGAAGGTTGTCAGACACGTTGACAGGTGTCACATGTGTAGGTAGCCAAAGTGGAATGGGAGGGTATGGAGTAGCACCCTTTGGCGCTGAAGTGACATTATCATTTCCTGTAGAAAAAGAAAAATCATTCTCATCAAAGTTAACATTACGTGAGATGATTATCTTTCCAGTAGGATGAATATATTTATGCCCCTTGTGCATTGGACTTGGTCCTAAATATACACACTTAGTGGTATGAAATTTAAATTTGTGGTGGTTGTAAAGGTCTCATAAGTGGGTAGCAAGCACAGCCAAAGCTCCGAAAAGTAGCAGGATCAAGACATTTCTGAGTCAATAATTCCATGCGTGAATAGTTACCCAGAGTTGGTGATGGTAATCCATTTATTAATAAAGTGGAAGTAAAAAAACATCCCACCAAAATTTTAATAGCATTGAGGTCTATGCTAGAAGTGTCAAGCCAGTTTCCACTATATGTCGGTGTTTACGCTCAGCCCGCCCATTTTGTGCTGAAGTGTAGGGGCATGAAAAATGAGATTGAATTCCCAACTGATGCGCTCGATTGTATTCTCCCCCATTGTCATATTGAAGGGCTTTAATTGATTTTTTGAATTGATTTTTCACAATGGCAAGAAAGTGAACAAAGGCTTCAAGAGTGCCACTTTTCTGTTTTAGAGGATATATCCAAACAAATCGACTAAAGTCATCCATGAAATGTACATAGTAACGAAATCCATTAGTAGATTCAATAGGTGCAGGACCCCATAGATCAGTGTGTATTAAGTCGAATGGTTCATGGGCATGAGACAAGGATTTGGGAAAGGGAAGCGCATATGCTTTACCATGTTGACAAGCTTCATAGAAAACAAGACTTTCATTAACTTTCACCGACAAATTACAACTTTTCACTAAGCTATCAAGTACTTTTGTAGATGGGTGTCCAGGCCTTCTATGCCAAATGGCTTTGGACACAACCAGATTTACATTCATATCAGAATTCGACAAAAAAGAAGTTGAACACACTTGACTATCATCTATTGGAGCTTCTAAATTTTTATTTGCCGACCCCAAGATTTCACTACTACATTTTGGAATATTACCAATGATGGCTCCTGCAGTGTGTAGCTTGTATAATCTGTCGTTAAACGCCCCCTTCAGCACCACCTTGCCCAAAACCTTATCCTTTACAAGACATAAATCACCATGAAATTCTATGAAAATGTTATTGTCACTAGCAAGCTTCGATACACTCACAAGATTTTTAGCAATTTCAGGAAAACATAATATATTTTCAAGACTAAGCAGACCATGATGAGAAGATAATAAGAGTTACCAACATGGGCTATCAACAGTTTGCCACCATTTTCTATAATCACTTTTTCTTTACCTACATATTCAAGTGGTTGGATGATGTTACTCTGATTAGCTGAACATGATTGTCGGCGCCACTGTCCATGTACCCATTTGGTTCAATTACAATGTGTGGATTGGCACGAAACGAATTTCCATGTTGTGTAGTGATAAAGGCATTCGAAGGAACATGGGGTGTATTTGATATCATCTGTGACTAGTTACCATTTAAGGAGTTGCCACTTCTATTCTGGTTTAGATTTGGGCCATTAAATTGCTTATCAAAGTGGTGATAGCAAATAAATGTTGTGTAACTGGCTTTGCTGCACACTTTACAGATCAGACGGTTGTTACTATTGTTGTTCCACCACCCATGACTCTGATTTCTTGCACCACCTCCTCCATGTTGACTATTCGACTGTGAGGTTTATCAATTGTTGGTAGAAAGACTTGAGACGTTTTGCGTGTCTCTTCCACTATTCGTTCCCTTACTGTTCATCGTATTAACAGTAGCCGAATGATTGAACACTGTATTTCTGTGGGTATTTTGGAGTTCAAGTCATTTTTCAAACACAAGAAGTTCAGCTTGTATTTCGAACCAAATGATACATGTTCGGCCTTGAATCATAGCCACCACAGGGTTGTATTCCTCATTTAACCCGAGTAGAACCTGCGATATTAAAGATCGACTAGCCACCGGGCTTCCAGCTTGGCCTAGGTTGTCTACATGAGACTTCATTATACAAAGATAGTTAGACATTTTTGAAGACCCTTTACATGTTTGGTGAAATACGTGGAGAAGATAGTCCACTGCACAAGAGTGCACACGAAATAGCTCTTGAATGGCTACCCATAGATCTCTTGCATTTTCGTAACGCATAACTTGGGTTGTAACTTCGGCGGTCATTGAGTTGTGACCCAACCAAGTAAGAGTTCATCCACTGCCATCCATTGTTCGAATTGAGGATTTATTTGGGTACCTGTTGCACCAACGATGCTGGTACATCTGTCGGACGCCGCAGTAGCATATGACGCCACGCCCATCGCAGTCACTGGTTGCTGAAGGATAAAAGGACACTGACTTTCACCAGAGAGATGCCTTTCAAGCTTATAGCTATGTAGAATGGGCAATGCTATGTTTTCCACAATAAATAGTTCCCTCTCTCTAACTTAATCATTGTAATCTGATTAAGAAGTTGGTTGAGGGGAGGTGTGTTGAAGGTGGGGTTACCAGATACTATAGAAGACCCAAGAGAGGATGATGAGACGTTTGTCATTGCTGATGTCCTCTGATACCAAGATAACTTTTATAAAAACTGGTGCAAAGAAAAATGTTCTGCCTCTACATACCTACAAAGTTGCACATTAGACTTTTGGCTTTATATATATAGTCCTATATTTAGACCTGCTAGGGTTTTATTTTGAAGAGATAAAAAGCTGTAAAATAAAAAAAATAAAAAAGGATAAAATAATACAGAATGTTACGTTGCACAACATCATTGAGATAGCATGTTGACTGGGTGTTGTGCCTCTATGTTGACTTGTTAACTAGTGGCATAATTAAGTGGAGTTTTATCTTTAATAGTATAAACCTTTGTGTCAAGTTCTCTTTATCTCTTAAACTTGTATTTTTCTTCCCTCATTATTGTTGTGATTAAATCTATGCGTTATTGACCTGTAGAAAGGGGAAAAAGTTTAGGCCTTATCATTTAGGAAAATTGTAATGGGTAGCAAAAACCATAAAAATATTTGCAAATCTAGCAAAGATTTTTCAAATTTACAAATTTTGCAAAATTTTAAAATCTGATTTCCTTATTTTTATTATTTCAATTTTACCCATAGATGTGTATCAACATGTACATTTGATATACTATATATTTGGTATATAAATCAGTATGATATACGAAATATAAAGTATATCATGTTTTTAATTGTATTATGATGGATGTTGTTTGTTCGATTATTGTAAATATATCTATATATATATATTTGTATCCTTTTATGTGAAGTTGTTTTCATTTAAATAGTTCGATTTTGGATGATTTTATTTAGGTTTTATCATGGTATATCTTAATTGCATTAATTGTGTCAACTAATATACCAAGTATAAAGTATATAAGTTAATTTGTTCTATATTTCGAAAATTTGATATTATTTTGATAATATATCAGTTTCATTTAATTTTGTATATCAACTGACAGATGTACTTCATATTATTGACTAATATACTAGACTTAGAGAGAAAAAAAGTATATCAATGATATTGTTAATATCGCAAATATGAGTATATCATTATATAGTTAAAGTATAACATTGATTATTCAATTGTATGTCAATACTAATTCAAAATGCATTATAAGTACATCATTAGTGTATCAATAATATATCATAATTTGTCCAAAATATAATACAAGTATTACATTAGCGTGTATCAACAATTTATCAACACTTATTCAAAATTTATTTAAATATAACATTGGTGTATCTATGATATATTAGTAGTCATTAAAAATTCATTTCAAATGTATCGTTAGTGTATTGATAGTATATCAACATTCATTCTAAATCCACTTCAAGTATAATATTGATATATCAATACTCATTCAAAATGTAACTAAAATATATCAGTAGTGTATCAACAATATATCAACACTCATTTAATATGCAATTTCATATATATTATTAGTGTATTAGTAGTTTATCAACACTCATTCGAAATTTATTTAAAGTATAATATTAGTGTATAGAGTATGACTCATTAAAAAATAATTTCAAGTATATCATTAGTGTATCAGAAGTTTAACAACATTCATTCTAAATAAAATTTCAAGTATAATATTGGCGTACTACAGGTATATAACATTAATTAAAAATTCATTTTAAGTACAACATTGGTGTATCATTAGTATATCGGTATTTCTAAAAGATACATTTTTTCAAGTATATTATCAACACTCGTTCAAAATTCAACTTCAAGTGTAACATTAGTGTATCAATAGCTTATCAACCTTCATTGAGAATAGTTAAGCAACGTGGTAAATTGAACCATCATAAGTTAATGATAAATAATATTCTGAAACAAATGAATAATTAAGTCTAGAAATAATAATAAATGCACGAACACTTTGTTTATTGATAAATTTGCTATATGAGTGGTAAACTTGATGTATAAATTATATAATTGTTATACTTTATATTTGGTAAATTAGTCAAATGATATACTAAATATAAAGTATATATCAGTTACTGATATACCAAATATAAAGAATATCAGTTAACTAATAGACCAAATTTAAAGTATATCAGTTGACTAATATACCAAAATTAAGTATATCAGTTATACTACTGATATACATGTTGATATACTAACGAGGGTAAAATTGAAAAAATAAAAAATGAAAATCAGATTATATAGTTTTTTGTTTATATTTGTAAATTTTAAAAAAGTATTGCCACATTTACAATTTTTTTCAAAAACTTGCTATTCATGCAACTGACCTTATCATTTAGGCCTAGTATTCCATATTTATTCCCAACAACTAATATCAGTTTTGGTTCAAAAGAAGTCATGGGGGGCACAAAGACTTTTGAAGGAATCACCAAGTTTAATGGGAAAGATTTCAACTATTGGAAGATGCAAGTTTAGGCTTATTTGACTTTTCAACAAGTTTATAAAGCCTTGAAGAAGAGGCTAGGGGGGATGGGATGCAGGATGAAGGCTGGGAGACAATGAATGAACATGCGGTGGA
Organism: Telfairia occidentalis; assembly: GCA_026257165.2. Classification (NCBI taxonomy): domain Eukaryota; kingdom Viridiplantae; phylum Streptophyta; class Magnoliopsida; order Cucurbitales; family Cucurbitaceae; genus Telfairia; species Telfairia occidentalis. Next base: position 11,119 of record JAOANK020100052.1, read on the forward strand.
TATCATCAAGTCAGCGTTGTCAAAGAATATTGCCAGTCGTGTGTCAAATGAGACAACAACGTTGGAGCCGATGTAGACTCTAATGAATAGGTATGAAAAGCCCTTTACCAGTAATAAGGTATAGATCTCGTTCGAAAGTTTTTATTAACATTCTCATGCATGAGGATGCATCAATCAATTCGCATATTAATGGTGCCACTAATCTGATTAATCAGTTAGAGTCTACTAAGATTACGTTTAGTGATGTGGTGAATGTTATTCCATTGTTGACTTCTTGACCTGATAGTTAGAAACAATGAAGATAGTTCTGTCTAATTTGTTAGAAGATAGCTATCTTAGCTTTTCTGAAATTTGTGATGCAACAGTTGCCGAAAAACTACGTAAGAAGAAGGGTTGTAGTTCTAGTAACACTACAAGATTTATAATATTTGCCGACGAGAAAACAATATCGGCATATCTAAAAAAAAAGTTGATACTTCATTCTCCCTACGCATAAAATTTGTCGGTAATATCATAGGGAGAACGTAGTCGGGGAAGGTTTTCTCCACGTTTTCTACAACAACATCTGTAATATACCGTTGTTTTTTAAAATGTTGGTATATGTATATTTATCTTGAAATTTTTTAAAAACGTCGACAAATGTTCGTTTTAGATGACAGTCATTGTTTGTCATTTTTTCTAAAATAATTGAACTAAAAATAAGTTTTTTCGACGTTAAAACGTCGGCATACGACAATTTTAGTTGATGGGCAATGCCCGTCATCCTTTCAAAAATAATTTTAATTAAAAAAATATTGTTGGTTGCACATAGCTAACCAACAATGTTCTTTGACACTTGCTCTATCGAAGTACTAGTCTTCAACTAACAATACAATCGCCTATGAACACAAAAGTAATCACACATCATGACAACATGGTTCAAATCCATCGTCATTTCCTAGTAAAGAAAACATAAAATGAAAGTTTCAAGAATTTCATGCAAAGGAAAATAATATGAGAAAATGACCATATAAAAAGGGTCATACTTCATAAATGACAAATCAACTAAAGTTTAATAAAAAAATTCAATATAACAAAACGTAGTGAAGCTTTGTAATAGTTTAAGATCGAGGAATTCAAGGAAACTTAACCGAATTGAAAATTGAAGATTGAATTGGAGAAAAAGAGTAGAAGTTATATATTACACACCTTGCTCCTTCCCCTTGATTGGTTCAACCGGCTTCTCTAGTTCTTTGTTTAGTAACATTATCAACTTTCATTGTAACATCAAACACTATGCTTCATCATCAACTTTAAATTGACTTCTATTTTTCATTTTCGTGTCAACTTGATTTTTTAAGAATAACCAAAGTCTAATAAATAATGTTGCAATTACCAAAGATAAATCCACATAACTAACTTATTATCAAACACTAATATATAATTTAAAATCAAACAAATAAAACAAACTCTTATAATAATGTAATAATTACCAAAATTAATAATATATAATTTAAAATTAAACAAAGCCATAACATTTTCTCTTTGTACTACGATCATTGATAATCTGAAGACCAAATGAAAGCATTAAATAACAACATTTTGTACGGAAACCACATGTAACATGGTCATTCAAACACATAAAAAGTTTAACATGCAAAATTGAAGCATTTAGCAAACATGTAGTAAACTAACAACACAAATTCTCCATAATAGTAAAGAATATTCACACAAATTCAGCTCCTTCAAACCAAGAACAAACCATTGGTACAATTTCAGAGAGTCTTTTCTATTTTCTCTAAGTAACCTAGTCCCCACATCTAAACTCATTTAAGGAAATTAAAAAAGAAAAGGGAGAGGTGTAGATCAACAAAAGAGAAGGATTCACCTCCCAAGTATTTGGACTAAGCCGACCTATTCCCATACACATCAAGAATTTTGGCCAATTCAACTTCATTCTCTAAAAGATTTCATGGGATCTAATTGCATATTAGATGGTATTGCTGAAAAATTGAAAAACGTTTAAGAAGACATTCTATTTATTTACAAGAAAGACTCAAACAAAATGTTTAAGAATACATTCTATTTCTATACAAGAAAGACTCAAACAAGAGTTTGAGTTATCAGGATTTCAACAACATTCATGTTCATTATCCTAGTCTAGGTCCACAACAGCCTTTAATGGCAGATGTTCTTGATGGGTCATTTTAGATCAAACTACCTCTTCGTAACGTCCACAGTCGAATAGGTATAGTCTTTTTTCCACATAGAAACACTAAAGAAACATTCAGAAGATAGAGAACACTTACATGTCACAGTCGACACCCTCAGCTATTCCTTTAAATGTCACTGGTCACTTGTTCTGTCAATTTCCTCATCTTTATTCATGAGAAAGACCATTAAAAAGCTAAACACGATGGAATGATGGTATCAACAAAAGTAAAAGTATTAATTGATTCAAAACTGGAAGCAATAAATGTGCTCAAGTATGTATATGTTAAATACCAAATCACAAACAAAGTCATACAAAATTGGCAGCATTTAAGGTAGCAATAGTTTCTCCAACTCTTGCACATATTTAGAAATTAACGTTTAATTGTTTATGATACCACAAACACACTAAAAAAGAAATAAACATCCAAGAGTTAAATAGAAAATCCTAATCCTAAATAATAAGTTGTTATTGAAATGTAACTCGGTTTACTATTCAAAAAAATGACCCAAAGCTTGGAAATAAAAAATCTAGGGAAAACAAAATAATATGTACTTTGCATTCGTTTGATAACCTAAAAAATTTTATATTACAACTCTTTTTTTTTTCTTTTTGCAATTTGAATAATATTAGCACAATATACAAATTAGAAAGCATGGAGACAACCAACCCAAGGTATTAAGGTCTTTTCTAATTCAATCATTGATTTGTTTATGACATGCACTTCATAGCAAACATTAGGGAGAAAATACAAATAATGCCACAGTAAGCAAACACAAAATAAGTCGCCTATGCTAAAAAATAGCAAAAAAGAATTTCAACCACCTTTTTTTCTTCCCTTAAACCAAAAAGGTATTATTGCATTTTTCCATCTAATCATAGAAGATACAAAAGCACAACATAGCTGTGCAATTCAATAGTATTTTCCATCCATACATTTACGAAAGAAAATTAAGAATCTCCCTATAAAATCTACCCACCCACCCCTCTTTCTTTGGGCTAAAACAACATTCATTCCATCATACTCAAAACAACTACCAGAGCACTTATATATTAGCATCAAATTTCTTTTCTTCTCTCTTTTGTGTGCATAGAACTATAACATTAAAAACCTTATTACAAGCCAGTGTCTACATCAAAAATATTGAAAAGGAAGCAATCAAAAACAAAAAGAAGAGACAAACACCTAAGAACTCATAAAATAAAACACCCACTTCAATCATTTACACATACAAAAAATAGGAAATTAAAAGGGAAGTGAGCCATTAAGTACAAGCCTCTGGTTGGAAACTTGCAAATCATTGAACCCATTAAGTACTGTTTCAACCTCCTACTATTCATCAGAATCCAAAGCTAAATTTGTAAACCACATCAAGATCAAAGATTCAAGAGACTGGTTTCTAACTTTTTCGTCATCTTTAAAACCATATGGAAACATAATAGAGTTATATCTAAAAGAAAGAAAGAAAGAAAGAAAAAAAAATTCACAAAGTTTCGACGGCAGGGCGGCGACCGAAGGCAGAGCAGTGAGCACGGAGGGGGGCGAGCAACGATGGGGCTGCGAGCAGCAATGGGGCAGCAACACAGAGGGTTAGTGGGGCTAGCTACTGCGAGATAGGAGGGAGGGAGGGAGGGAGGGAAAATGAAATCAAAAGGGGTAAAATTTGTTTTTAGGGTAAATCAGCTTTCCTGACATTTTTAAAACATCGGCGTAGGCCTTAAAAAGCATCGATATATCTTCTCCAATCTTGACATCTAAAACGTCAGGATACACTTTAAAAAACATAAAAAAATGGTACTTTTTACTGACGGTAAAAAAACGTCGGGAAATGCTACTTTTTGCCAACATTTTTTAAAATGTCGGGAAAGAGATAATTTTTAGTGACGTTTTTAAAAAACGTCGGGAAATGTATAATTTTGACTGAAGTTTTAATAAATGTCGAGATAGGAGTACTTTTGCCGACATTTTGTTCTTCCGTCGGAAAAACTTACGTCGGTAAAAAATAAATTTCTTGTAGTGTAAGAAGTTCTACTTCTAGGGCGGCATTAGTTGCTCAAAAAGGGCAAGGAAAACTAGATGAAGAGGATAGACAATGTAGTAATATCAAGAGTAATTAACTAAAGGATGTCAAATGTTATTACTGTCATAGGAAGACTTATGTTAAGACCAAGTGTAAACAAATGAACGAAGATCTGCTCAAGGTGCAGACCAATGCAGTTACGAATGATGCCTTAGTTTATGTTGAGAATGACACAAAACTTGAGGATCACTCATCAAAATGAGTAGTTTATTGTGTAGCTTCTATTCATATATCTTCAGATAGGAGGCTGTTCATATCTTTCACTATAGACAATCATGGTTTGGTAAGGATGGAGAATGATAGAGACTCTGAATCGAGAAGAATTTGAGACGTTCGCATGAAGACAGATAGTGGAAGCTTATTGACACTGCGAGATATCAGGTATGTGTCTAACATTAAGATGAATCTTTTCTCTACACATAAGTTGGATGACGAGGGTTGTTATAAGAGTGAGTTTAGCAATGGTCTTTGGACGCTCACTAGAGGATTTGGATTAGTGGCAGTAGGCCACATCAGTTTACACTGTATATTGTGGAGTGTTGCAAGAAGATCAAAGAAAACGTGGATGCAAGTTATAGTTGCAGATGGTTTCTAGAGAGGTAAAGTTGAAACATCAACAATGACAATCAAGACTAATCAAGTAGATCAGTGTACATTGATTCAACAATTAGGTAGTCAAAAAGGATATTTTAGCAGAGTGGGTTGTTAGATAACACCAACTATCAGATGATTATACAGATCAATGAAGCCGCCAAGACAAATTATTGCATCATAAAGGACCTAGATAAATGTTGAGGTCAAGAATGGATTCCCAATCTTGGCAGTAGTCTTTAATAATGAACTGAAGACATTAGTGGGGAACATCTTCTTCAATCAATTCAGAAAGAAGAACGTGTTGTTGCATGGTACTACTTAGTTTGAGAAAGAATACGTGGTTGTGTCCCTTTACATATGGGAGATAGGTTCACATAGATGGCCCATACTTTAGGGTCAATTATAAATGTTGACAAATGTTTACTGACAGGTTTGTTGCAAATTCATTATATTACATGAGGATTCTTAGCTTTTATTAAGAGGGTTAAAAATAGTCATTGGTGGTGAAGACATTATGGAGTGGGAGTTGCAGATTGATGATTAGACTCCAAGTGGGAGATTTTTGGGTTTGTGGAGCCCACATTATCAAAAGAATTGCTTGTAGAAGACTTGTCTCATAGAATGATGACCAAATGAAGCTAGAGGAAGAGTTGGATGCTGCAGGAGCCTAGTGCCTAAGAGTACAACGTCAAGGCGTTGACGCAAAGGAAGCTTGCAAAGTCTCGTAGCGTCTAGACACCATGCACTACAAGATTTACGTTTTTCGATGGAGAAAATTGTCAACCAAAAAAGATATTACGTCGTTAAATTTATGCAGACGTTTTTCTAACATCAGAAAAAAGCAATCGGGATATAATTTTGCAGACGTTTTTATTAAAAGTTGACATTATCAAATTTTTACTGATGTCGTCAAAAGACGACAGGTAAAGATAGGCTTTTACTGATGTAAAGAAATGTTGGGTCAAATAAACGTCGCCAAAAACATTGGTTCTAAACCCCCAATTATCCTCATTACCTATGCGACGATTTTTAAATACATTGGAAAATCAAATAATACCAAAAAGTATTATTTTCAATTTAATAATTTAATTATAAAAATAAAACAAATTTTCCCAAAACCTAATAATGGAATAATGTAATATTTAAGATTTCTATAAATCGGCAAATTTTATAGTTGGGTTTTTATATCCTAAAACTCATGCCTTGTAAACGTTGTAAACATATTTTATTATCAATAAAGTAGTTATTGAAGTTATTGAGTAAAATTGTTATTGTAACGCCCCGTTAATTAATTTGGTCAATTATGGAGATTATTTAGAATTTAATTGTTCTAAATATCTCTAATTTTATTCTTTCCATATTGCTTGAATAAGATAATCTAATTGATGCATTAGATTTTGATAAAGATAAGTTACGATATATTGGAAAAAGATTTGGATTTGAGAATTATTCTTTAAATAAAGCCTAATTAAATCCTAAGCCCCAAAATTAACCACTTTGGTTAAGAACCCATCTTCTTCCCAAACCCTCTCATCCCTCCTCCTTCTCCCATCACTTTCACCACCACTTTCACCCTCAGTTTCACCCTCACTCACACCCTCACTCTCTCCTCCTCCCCCATCTCCGACGACCGGTAGCAGCAGACCTCCGGCGGCGGCGACAGCGGCTGCGGCAGCAGCAACAACCCCTCTCTCTCTCTCTCTCTTTCTTCCTCTCTCTCTCTTACATGAAACCCACAAGAGGGGCCTCCTCTAAAATATCCTCCACGGCAGCCGCACAGATGACCTCCTGCAGCAACCCAGATTGGCGGCGGCGGTGGCACACACCGGCAGCGAACATAAGGGGAGTTTTTCCTCCAACCGTGAGCTTCAAACGCACGTAAGAAGAATTGGGCAAGTTTTTTCGGCGAATGACCTAGCCCACTAGATAGATCGGGGACTGAACTACAAAACCCAAAGAAAAATTAGTCTCGCCGGCGAGCGGCGGCGCTTGGGTGATGCTAAAAATCAGTCCGTCGCGTGCTGATCAGTAAGCTCGGTATAGTTCCCTTCTTCCAAAAATCCTAACAAAGAACGTTAAATGCAAAAAATCAGAATTTTCCTTAATAACCTTAACCTTTGGAAAATATGTTGGAAATTTGGTTGGGAGTTTTACCGACTTAGCAAGGATTTGCTTTATGATCCTTAAAGAAAACAAGTGACTCTACTTATGGAATGGTCTTAGGACTAGGATGGATAAATTGTATGATAATTGCTTGTTAAGAATATCTGATTGTGTTTGATGAGCATGCTTGTATGATCTTATATTGTGTTGTTACTAAATTCTAATTTGAATGGATGATGATGAGCATGCTTGTATGATCTATTTTTATTGTTTCCTATAGGATTACTAAACAGATGCCATGACGTATATAGTATGTGGACTGTTAGATGCACCGACTGATAATTATATTGGGTGCTTTAAACGTTATAATATTTCATGAATAGAAATTATGTTCAATATGATTGATAAGATAGTGAGACCTATGCATGGATTGTTGTGTGA